>QFET01006603.1:12187-57243 GCA_003316355.1 Tuber calosporum | reverse complement strand
GCAACGATAATCAACTCTCCTTGCATCCTTCTTTACTACCGAAAAGGTAAAATGGTCTTTGATTGCCCATGATTCAATCGCTTCTTTCAGCTTCCCAAATGAGACAAAGTATCTCCCTTCTTCAATTGGTGCGGTCATTTTCTATCGTGGTTTTTTGCTAATCGTGTTCGGTATTGGTAACTCTCTAGTATTCACTCTGGTTCTATTCTACAAGAACTCCTAAGATCCTACATTAAATACTTCTGTCTTTTTTCTTCATTGTTTTGTCTCTCAAATACTCTATCCAAGCGGGTTGCCAGGGAAAGGATTTAGACTTTGTCGCTTGGACTATGGTATGGAGGTCCATACATTGAGGGTCATAGTTTTGTTTCCGGAGGGCATGTTTTAGCCAAGGAGGGTATCCGAAAGGTATGCAATGCGCCGGAGGGTATGGGAAAGGTTTTCTCTTTTAGAGTTATTGTCAAGCCACAATAATTTTTTACAAATGATGAGGCATCATAATAATAATATTATTATGATAATTGAAATACTGTGGCTTGAATATATCAAAAATAGCTATGAATGGAATGCTTGAGGAATTGAACCAGGTTCCACTTTTTCAATTTGTGGCTGAATGCCAAGGCGTCCCCCGTCGCAAAATATGAGGTTCACAGTACTCGTATAGACGGCCGGAACCATAATATCATATTATAATAATAATATGTAGTCCATTCCTCATGTCAAGTAGACAGCGCTAAAGGCTAAATTTGAGAGAGGGGCAAAGAATAAAGAGTATAGTGAAACATCATAGTTAGGGGCCTATCCTAACAAAGATCGAAGGGATCATAAGAGGTATTCATAGAAGTTCAGATGACAGATCATTCGGCTTTCAAGTTGTATATTTTGCAAGCTATTTATCCTGACCCTACCGTAGAAACGGGAGTAATTAGACCTCGCGCTGGGACGTTCACAATTCCTTCCCTTGGAGTAGGGAGAAAAGGCACTGGAGAAAAACCATCTTTGGGCCCTCCGCTGGGAGGAGTGGGGGGGAGGAGGAGGAGGAGGAGGACCGAATTTAGTATGATAGGAGAGGCGACTCCAACGCCCTGGCGTGAGCTCAATCACCGGGTGCCAGCTGCCGTGACGATGCCCAGAACATATCGCCTATTCCAGCACCAGCATCGCGAGATTCTGACATTATAAGTACAAGTCCCAAGTTGTGGAGGTCGGCATCACGAACTGAACAGCTTGAGTGCTCGTACTTGGAGTGGTGGGTATGATAGCACATCCATGAGAATACCTGACTCTCGTTCTAACCTGTTTGAGCAACTATTTTGTATTCCCCCCGGTGGCGTCTCGGTCAACATTTGGAGCATTCAGGTTCTTCTGGCATCCTCCCCTTTGCTGCTGTGGAGAATAGAACCCAGCGTCGAACCAGGCTCCGCCCTTCTGTGATACCTAGTTGAATTAAAAATTGAAGCCCTTCCGGTGACTTTTGCAACATACAAGCCTACTACTGATAGATACTCTTCCGATTTGCGAATTTCCATAAAATCGTATTTTGATATCTGCTGAAAATTATAGTGACTACACCTGGTACCATACCTGTTGAGGCTTCAGTTAGGAGCTGTTGAGCACTCGGTCAGAAAATTCCTGATCCCCCAAAGGAGTTGAATCTGAAATAAAAATAAAAATAATAAAAACTGCAATTGAACTTCAATAGCAGAATAATACATTTGTTCCGAAACAGTGGTTTTGATACTTCCGAAATCACTGTTTGCAAACAGAGTGCAATAAAATATCATACAAAAACCTTCCCGAACTAAGCTTTGCTTGGGAAAACTACTAGAGCTGCAGTTTGAGTGGACATACTACTCAAATATCACAGTGCCCAACAGCCCCTTATCCTTTCTCACAATGATGTATTGAAATTTGAATGGTAGTAAAGCAGCCAACTTGGTAAGACTTAGGGGGTGTTTGGCAGCTCGATTTGGTTTTGAAATCGAGAATTCAAACCTAAGCCACGCTGCCAAACACCCCCTTTTATAAATTGGTCATCTCGCAAGCATGGTATCGTAACTGTGTTGGCGTCAACCAAGCCGATAAACCCAGAACACAGGGTTCGGGCCACAGCACTAACCTCAGCCCTCCCCCAGATGTTCGGCCCGGGGGATGCTTCCTGGGGGTGACTCCGATAACAGTGGGACTAAGAACCGGACAAGTGACGGCCGGTGAGAGGGTGGCCGGGGGAGGGCTCCATAGCAACAGCGGTTTCGGTGGTTAAGGGAAAGGAACTGGCGACACTGCTATTACTGCTAGTGTTACTGTTAGTGATAGTGTTGGTATTGGCCTTCTAATTTGGCGTGGGGAGGGGAGCAGATGCTGGGGTCGGAGAGAGTAAGGGGACAGGAGGCGCGACGGGATCAGTGCGGGTATGGATAATAGAGACGGGTGGGATTGGAGCCGGGAGGGGCACTGAGATACTGGTGGAGCGGGGACCCCAGGGCAGTCGATACCATTGCTATTGTTGATGTTGACATTGGTGTTGGTGCTGGTATCAGTATTCGTCTTTCCACTGCCAACTGGTGGAGCCGAACTGAGGGAACCGGCGGAGGGTGAGTATTTCATAGAGGCGAAATGGTAGATAGATCTGTTCCGCCTTCAGGAGAGCTATGCCTGCTCAGTCGTTAGTTAGTTATTCGCTCGTCATAGCCATGCAGCTCATGGGGTCATCTTACACAGTTCCATTCCTGGCGCATGCGGCACCTGGCGAGATCGGAACTCCTTGGTAACCTCCAAAACGACCAGCGCCCAACGCCCCAAAAGCACAAGATATCACTAACAGAAAGCGGGAGAGACAGCCCCAACTCTCCATTACAATTTCAGACTGCACCTACCCACCCACACCGTTGAGGCATCCAACGATGACTAGTGAGGATAGAGAAGCCCCGGGGAAAATCTCAGTATGAGACTCCTTAAGGACGATTCAAGAAGCCGAAGTAGTGATACAAGGTGACTTGATACACCATATTGCCGGGTGGCAGTATTGTTTCCGAAAGTTACAAGGTTATTGGGTGGAACTTTCCCATCAACGGTCATCAGGATCCGAAAACCCGTTTCACGATCATTGGCAGGTTACCCACAAACTGGTGGCGGTTCCATTATCATACTCCACCCTCAATACCCACATCAGCCATGATTTCATTATCATTGGGACATATTTCTTTATAAATAAAATCAACGTCGTTCGGCGATTGCAACATTTTTCAAAAAATCCGATAAATTTGACCAACTAAATATACAGACAGCTCACACAAATACAGTACTGTACAGTAACGCCATAATTCCCTTCATCCCACCCATCCGCCCAGCAATACCATACCACCTAACAGTAAAGAAACTCAAGCGGCCCATGGCACATAAACCGCGATGAACGCATAGTGCGGAGTGGCTCTCAAGCGCACACCTATTCCATCCTCCGCCTTGGCCTCTGGGTCTGGCTAGTTATCCCCAGACTCACATTGTCGGATTTAATCAGAAACTCATCTGTGTCTGTATCCAATTTCCCCCTAAGGACGCTAAGAGCGATAATTCCAGTGGAAAAGACCGCCCATCCCAACTTTTCCAAAGTGTTGACTTCATTGTCCCCTTTCTCGCTCCCAAGAACTAGTGTCTGCTCTCCGTCCTTCTTTGCGCCCTTGGGTGCTTTCTTCGTAATGTTTCCGGCACCGGCGGCCTTCAGCATCTCTACCAGACTTTCCTCCTGTTTCCCAGCCCTGAGTTGGGAGATCAGAGCCAAGGTGACATTAACATTCCACCCCCTAAGAACAGAGTTCTCGCCTTGTCGACCTCTTTTAATGGCGGCGGCTAGATTGAAGCCCCATTCCTTTTCGTGAAGCGGATCATTCGGTATATATGACTCAGGATCTTCGTTTATTAGTATTGGACCAATGAGGACGACCAAATCAGTAGAACGTACCCAAAAAATAACCGATCTCTTTGCTATCGATCAACCATTGATCCTCAACCACAGTTTTGCCCAAGGCAACCCCGATTGTTAGTTTAGGCGTCCTCTTCAACTCGCCAGGGCCTACTACCAGAAAGTTGACACCCGGAGCACTAACGTTGTCCATTTTCTTAGCAGCGGCAGCGCGAAGGAACTTGTCGATGTCCTAAAACAATAGGGTAACCACATTAGTAGCATATTTTACATATTTCCATCAGAATGAGATCAAATACTTTCTTGCCATCGAGGCCGCTGTTGCTAAACACAATCTTAGGGGCATCTCCCCCATACCTCTCGCGAGTTCTAATACCAACACCCTCTCCCTGGTTCAGGTCGTGCTCGCCATTTAGGCTGGCCTCCTCACTCGCGTTCCTCGCGCTGGCTCCTCTTTTTCTAAGAGGGGTTTTCTTCGGGTTTGCCGTACTCTTCCTGCCTATTGATTTCGGGGTCTTGATCTCAATTCTGTCCAAAGTTTGAGTTTGAGTTTGAGTTTGCGTATCTGATGGGACCGTGTACTGAGTATTGCCATCCTCTTTTTGTGGGATCTCTGTTGGAGGTGGAGCCGCAAGTGACTTTTTAGTTCTTGCTTCTTTTCTCGCAGCAGGTTGCTTGAATTGCTTTAGCTTTAACATTCCAGCCTCAGGTCCTTCCGTACTCTCCTGTGAAGATTGGTCCCCACCCGGGGTCCCTGCGCGTTCTTTAGACTCCCGATGTCCCGCAACCGCCAGTAACTCATCGGGCGCCACACCGACACCCACTCCCTCAACAGATGCCTTCTTCTGGCCTTTACGCTTTGGTGTTTTCGCAGTTACAGCCAGTTCAGTCTCCTTTGCTCCAACAGAAGGCTCATCATCTTGCAGTCCCTGAGGCTGTTGCTGGATTTGCGGGCCTTCCTTTCGTGGAGGGGATCCGAGAACGGTCCCTTGAGCCTCACCCCCTGAATCCTCGGGCTGGCTTTGTACGATTTTTCGGCCTCTTAATCCTCTACGAGCTGGGGTAATAGTTGCCTGATTGTTGACAGTCCCCTCAGCAGGGGTGTCTTGGAGTTTGGGCCCTGCCTTCCTTCGCTTTTTTGTGTCCTTTCCGGACGTATCTTTCTTTCGCCCTTCGCCTTCGGCAGCAACAACTTCACTCGGCGACTCCGACGCTTTCCTCTTCCTTTGACGCGGAGGTGTAGACACATGCTTATCGGTATTTCCATCAGACCGGCCAGCATGCCCTCGATCCGTAGGACCTTTTTCTGGGGATTTCCTAGCGCTAAGAGGCGATTTCGTAAGCTTCTTCTTGCTATAAGTGCGACCTGGTGTAGTAGACTTCATGTGTTCTTCGTAAAGAAAGGCTTCAGGAAGAGATTCAGTTGTCTTTGCAGTATGAATGCGGTGCTCCTTTTTAGTTTCCCCTTCGGCCACCTCTACGCTATCGTCCGTCGAAGGTTTCTTTGTATCAGCGACAGTTGTGGGCTCAAGGGAGGAAGGCGGTCCAGGTTGATTCTCCTTCTCACCATCAGGCTCCCCCAGGGACGTGAGGTTACTGAAAGCAGAGCCCATCGCCGCAAGACCCTTTTCTTCGGAAATCTCTTTTCCAGGCCTTACAGCAATAATGTCAGGTTCTGGTGAGGCCGACTCACGTCGCTTTCCCTTCGACCTTGATACAAGGTATAGTGGAGCTTCGTTTTCTTCATCAGATGTGCTAAGTTCGGGGTCAGCAAAAATAGGGGATTGTGACGTCGCCCCCTTGCCTGCTTTTTCGTCATCATAACCAGCGAAGATTGAGCCGGACTTTGGAGGTGCAGTCACCAGCTTTTTTCTAGCGGATTGATTTCCAGGCGGTAAAGAGTCGTTACCCATGCTCATATAGGAAGAGTCTTGTGCTTTCGGAGTATGACCAGAGCCCATTGGGTTGAAGGATCGAGACTTCACTGGTGTCTCAGCAACAACGGTTTCTTCAGGATTAGTTTCAGGAATCACTGGCGTGGAATCTCTCTGACCAATGCCATGGTGAACTGTGGCAACTGCTGGATCTTGCATACTTTGTGCAACTTGGATGTGAGGGTCATCGTCAATTCCCATAGAGATGTCACCTTCTTTATCAATTTGATCTGCCGGGTCTGTTAGGGGGCCCCTTGTAGTGGGAGCCGAGGAATCGGTTAAATCCAGCTGAATCTTTTCCCCACCGATGCATAGAAAGCAGCTCTGATTTAATAACACCAACTTATGCTTTTTAGGCGGATGCGAGAGCGGAATCCGCCATTTGACAGGGGATGAGGGGTCTCGGGTCATAAATAAGGCCTCGTTTGAAGAATGTACTGCTTCGATGTATGCACCAGGATCCTCAAAATCTAAAATTCCGGAATGAAGAATCAGCGGAACCTTTCAAGATACACCATCGGGGGGGTAACCATACGGATAGCAGCTAGAACCATTGGTCTATCATAGCCGGGGGACTCGTCGTCCACAGTATCGATCCGTAAACCATGATTTTCGTCCCGATAAATGAAGTAAGACTGCTGTTTTCCAGCTTTGTTGCTAATCAGTGGCATCCAAGATGCTGTAGAATCAGGATCGGTAAAATTAAGGCGGACCCTCAGCGAGGAGCTCATGATTCAAGACTCATAAACTGAGGATATCCGAATGTATTGGTTTTGTTGTGCTTGATGGACAAAGAAGCTAGAGGAGGAAACAAGTTCCTGCCATAAGATAGGAAACAAAATATTCGCGACACGCTAGGGCCTTGGCAAATTTTAGTTGTGTCATCCAACAGTTGCCACTCATAAAGTGTCGGGACGCCATGGCATCAATTGATGTTTATGTTAGTGCCAAGACGTCCGGATACTTTCACGAATCGGTAAGTAATTTGCGATGTTTGGCTCGCGTCGCGTCACTCACGAGCTCTTTTACTCGCGTGAAATAAATTTGTCATCCCTGGTTGCTCCCAGAACTGATTTCTTGGCCAGACTGCCAGCACTTGTTTGTAATTCAAAGTTACCCTGCCTTGATAGGTGCACCGAACAGATCAATCTTCTTTCGTAATCACCGCCACCACAAAACCACCTATCTTTCAATACCTTGCAATCTCCTCCCCCTTTCGCAACCCACGCACTCTTTACCACCAGACAGCGAACATGGCCAACTATCTCGCCTCCATCTTCGGGACCGAGCAAGACAAAGTTAATTGTGCGTTTCCACCGCGTCCTTGGCTCAGAGCTTTACCGAAATTTACTGACATCTCCATCGCCAGGTTCGTTCTATTACAAGATTGGTGCTTGTCGCCATGGCGATCGCTGCTCGCGCAAACATGTTAAGCCTTCGTATTCTCAGACGATTTTACTTCCAAACCTCTACCAGAACCCGGCGTTTGACCCGAAGAACAAAATGAACCCCTCACAGCTACAGAACCATTTTGACGCTTTCTACGAGGATTTTTTTTGCGAAATGTGCAAGTACGGTGAGGTGGAGGAGGTCGTTGTGTGCGACAACAATAATGACCGTGCGTGATTGACGCTCCGATATTATGTGGCAGTGCTGACAGTGAGAAACAGATCTGATCGGTAACGTCTACGCTCGGTTCAAGTACGAAGAGGATGCTCAAACTGCCTGCGACGCTCTGAATGCAAGATGGTACGCCGCCCGTCCAATCTATTGTGAGCTATCGCCCGTCACAGATTTTAGGGAAGCTTGCTGCAGGTTGAACAGTGGTGAAGGTTGTGTCAGAGGTGGTTTTTGCAACTTCATCCATAGGAAGGAGCCCAGCAAAGACCTAGAGCGCGAGCTGGAACTTGGGATGAAGAAATGGTTGCGCGCGAGAGGCAGAGATAAGCGCAGCGTTACGCGCAGTGTTTCTCCTAACGGAGAGTCCAGAAGACGTAAGGAGGCTTAAAACCTCCGCTCGGAATCTCCGCCCCCCCCCCTCACCCCCCCCCATACTTTGTTGGCCAGCTTTGTGCTTTCTTATTACAGAGCGGACATGTACTATAACTCTTTTAGATCCTTATCGCCTTCTTTTGTGATCCTGTTCTGTTATCCTCAACCTATGGCTACCTTTGAGTCAAAAGTCCTCAATCCAAGAAATAAGGCCCTGTTCAGAATGCCCCCCTTTATTTCGTCTCTCTCCTTTTTGCGGTGTTTTGTTACAAATATAACATTATATCAATAAACCATCTTACCTATCATCCCCTTTCTTAGCCCTCCCTTCCATCTATCTATATAGGCTAAGAGTATCCGCTGCAGTATTTGTCCATGACTTGTGTTCTTCAGAGATGGAATAATGTGTTGCTTTCCTAATTGTTATCCCTGGTGGCTGCTGAGCTGGTGGCCGTATACCTATGTTTGGTGGTTGCCAATAAAATTTGATAAGAACAGGACACAATCAAAGCTCCTAAGTCAATATTTGAGACCCAAATAGTTCCCAGACCTTTGGGATAGCGGGCCGTACTGCACTCCCACGCTGGGTTAAGCATCTCAATGGGCACCGCCCGGACAAGTGGAACCCTTTATTATTCAACCCAATGTTATTATAACCCTATGCCCCAAATACCCGAGTAGAGTAGAGATTAGAAATGATAATAATAAAATATTATAAGAGTGCTGAATATTTTTTTCCGGTATCATGCTTAACCTTCTAACCACTCTGCCAACAGCAGCCTTCCCAAAAATGTATGGATACAATTTGAACTCCCAATGGGCCAACGCCAACCCAACCGAACTACTACGACAACACGTGACCCGTCAAGCCACATCCCAACCAGTCGCACCCATCCTCTAAAGCTTCCAACGCCTCAACCTCCAACCCAAGCACCCTGAATCCATCCAATCGGCCAATCCACCACCATTACACAAGAGAATGTCAAAAAGACCAGCGGAAGAAGCGGTGGAGGCCCTAAAAGCTCAACAGCAAAGTACGGGCCCGCAAACTCCAAAGCGTGCGCGCGTTGAGGAGGTTATTGACCAAGAGTTTGTGGAGAAAGGTTCGTCGAGGAATGGTATGATCTTGGAAGCCTCGCGGCCGAGGGCACCGGTTCTCGCCACCGATATGGATGAAGATGGGGATGAAGATGGGGATGTGGCGGTCGGGCAGCTTGGGGTTGGGAAAGCGCAGGAGGGACCCTCAGAGGGCTTCTCGGATTTGTATTTAGATACCATTAATCGGTATGGCAAACTCTTTTCCACCGCATCCTAAATTTATCGCTGACATTAACTCACAGAGTTCTGTTAGATTTTGGTAGGAAACCGATTCTGAGCATGGGTAAGAGGCTACTAATTTAAGCAGATTTCGAAAAGCTATGCTCCGTATCTCTTTCCAATATCAATGTCTACGCTTGTTTGGTATGTGGGAAATATTTTCAAGGCCGTGGCCGTTCTTCACACGCCTATACACACTCCTTGGACCAGGATCATCACGTTTTCATCAATATTGCCAGCTTGAAAGTGTATGTTTTACCTGAGAGCTATGAGGTCCAGAATAAGACATTAGAGGACATCAAGTATGTTGTTAACCCAACATATGCCAAGGCGGACGTCACGAAGCTTGACAAGGAGCCATTGATACGGTGGGATCTGGGAGGGAAGAAATACATTCCCGGTTAGTCCAAGTCTGTCTCGTTGCTTATGCACCCGTGAGCTGACTTTAATCTCTACCCCAGGTTTCGTAGGGTTGAATAACATCAAACAGAATGACTACATGAACGTTGTGGTGCATGCTCTTGCGCATGTAGCTCCTCTTAGGAACTATTTCATGCTAGAGGATTTATCGTCAAGACCAGAACTAGGTGTGTCGCTCTCGCCTCAACCGCACTCAGGATACTAACGGTCGATTCTCAGCTCAGCGATTCTCCATCTTGGTTAGAAAGATCTGGAATCCCCGCGCTTTTAAATCCCATGTTTCCCCTCACGAGCTTCTTCAGGAAATTTCTCTCCGTTCTTCCAAAAGGTTCACCCTCACCACCCAATCTGACCCAGTGGACTTTCTCTCCTGGTTCATAAACAATCTCCATCTTTCACTCGGCGGCTCTAAAACGAAGCCGGGGACTAGTATCATTCAAAAGATTTTCCAAGGAAGGCTAAAAGTGGAATCACAGACTATTACTGCAAGAGCGGATGCTTCTGATCGATTACGGTTTGAGGAAGCCGCTGAAATCAAGACGGATATTGTAAGATTTATGATGTTAACGTTGGACTTACCGCCAAAACCGATCTTCAAGGACGAGCAGGATAAGAATATCATTCCTCAGGTCCGATTACCTACCCGCTGTTAGAGTCATATTTGTCTGACCTCCGCTCGCCCTGCTGACCCAGCGCCGTAACTCTAGGTCCCCTTGACAACCATCCTATCGAAGTACAATGGCCTACACTCCCAGGAGCTCCTTGGACAGCGTAAACGCTACCGCCTTCTTTCCCCCCTTCCCCCCTTCCTAATATTCCACATCAAACGTTTCAGCAAGAATAAATTTGTGGAAGAACGCAACCCCACCATCGTCACATTCCCCACAAGATCACTAGACATGTCACCTTACGTCGAACCTTCAGAGGGCGGTTCCTCGACGGAGCCAGCCTGGTACGATCTGGTCGCCAACATCACGCACGAGAGTGTCACCACGACATCGGGGAAGAAAGAGGGTGATATCAGGAGTGTTTATAAGGTGCAGCTGGTAAACAAGGCTAGCGGGGAGTGGTTCCAGATTCAGGATTTGTTTGTAGAGGAGGTTGCTAGAGAGTTGCTGTTTACGAGTGAGTCATACGTTCAGATTTGGCAGCTGAGGAGGGAGCCGAAGGGGAAGGGGGCGGAGAGTTAGTACTATAGCTTAATGGATACTCTTCATGGTTTGTTAAGAGCTCTTCTGTAGAATTTCATCCCTTCCTAGCGACATGCGAAAGCTGTTCTGAAAGATAGCTGTGGTCTGCTGTCGTATGTAGTACCCACGATATCGTACGATATACCCAAAGCACTCCCAGCAGCTGGCCGTGCTAAGGTGTATAATTTGCTACGGTAGAACAGGCAGACAGTACCATGTGAAAATCTCTTGTGTCGCTGAGCCCGGACGCTGCGGAAATAGTTCTCAATACGGTACTTGTGCACGCCTTATCATCAATGTATAAATGGACGAATGTTTTCTACAGTATGCTTTGAGTTTATTGTGACCACTTGAGCATATAAGAGGGGTAATTCACCTTGTAGACAAGAAGAGGCTATTTACACATACTGCTCCGACTCTCCAACTATGACACTTGGCGTCGAATCTTGTGATGGTATAAGCCTAGACCAAATCTATTGCTTCAAGTAAACGCCCACGATTCAAGTGCTAAGTTTCCCTTATCTAATCTTATCTTATCCAACTTGAGTGCTCTGCTTTTGTGACTATTTTGCTGCCCTAGCATGAATAAAACGCCAAGGCCACACAAAAAACAGAAATCCCACACCGTCACCTAAAACGCCCACGACAAACTCAATCCCCATCCCTCACCCACTTTCGACAACCCCTCCTTATCAACAAAGCCCAATAAAAATATCATGGCTGACGCTGCCCCTGCTGGAGGTGCCCGCGGTGGTGCCGGAGGATTCGGAGCTCGTGGAGGAGATCGTGGACGTGGTCGCGGACGCCGTGGCCCTCGCCGCGGAGCAAAGAGTGAGGAGAAGGAATGGCAGCCAGTTACCAAGCTCGGACGTCTCGTAAAGCTTGGAAAGATAAAGAGCATGGAGGAGATCTACCTCCACTCCCTGCCAATCAAGGAATACCAGATCGTTGACTTCTTTTTACCCAAGTTGAAGGATGAGGTTATGAAGGTAATGTTCAACAGAGTCCCAATATAAAACACAATGTGCGAGATTGGGAACTAATGGGTTTGGCTTGGGTGAGAAATAGATTAAGCCTGTCCAGAAGCAAACTCGTGCCGGTCAACGTACCCGTTTTAAGGCTATCGTTGTTATTGGTGACAGTGAGGGACATGTCGGTCTCGGAATCAAGACCTCCAAAGAAGTCGCTACTGCTATCCGCGCCGCCATCACTATTGCCAAGCTCTCCGTTCTCCCCATCCGTCGTGGGTACTGGGGTAGCTCCCTCGGTGACCCGCACTCTCTTGCTGCTAAGGAGTCTGGAAAGTGCGGTTCTGTTACTGTCAGAGTATAACTCTCTCTACTCCTCGTCTGGTCATATAAGCGTCTCACATGTGGTAATAATAATAGTTGATTCCTGCGCCCCGTGGAACCGGCCTAGTCGCCTCCCCCGCCGTCAAACGTCTTCTCCAGCTCGCTGGTGTACAGGATGTCTACACTGCCTCTTCAGGATCCACCAAGACACTTGAGAACACTCTCAAGGCCACCTTTTCTGCCGTCGGAAATACCTACGCTTTCTTGACACCCAACCTCTGGAAGGAGACCAAGCTGCTGAGGAGTCCTCTGGAGGAGTTCGGTGACCAGTTAAAGAGCAAGGAGAGGTATTAAATATTTTTAAAAATGGGAATTGGGAGTTTCGATTCTTTGTCACTATAAGGTTGGGAATATTTGAAAAGGAAATTCCACACAACCGGTAGTTTTTCTTGTCCTTATTCCTTTTCTTTATTCCCTCTCTCTTTTTACTGTGGGATCGTGGTGTAAATGACAAACAAAAAATTGCTAATACCGGAAAACCCGGCGGATCTGATGGGCCGTTTTGACCTGACTGTGCTCGCATGCCTCTCTGTCAGCTCGGTAACCATTGCGCTTAACTACACACGACCACTGGTACCTAGCTTAGAGAAATACGACTCATATCCCACTACCCACCAAACCCCATGTGATCGCAGAAGACTTATTTAACCTTCTCTCAACCCTAAGGACTTCAGCAGTGGAGAAAGCGTAAACTACATCTTACCAAGCCAGCATTAATTACAATGGAGCTAGAATAATCTCAGCTAGAGAGTCTCAAACAAAGCCACCGATAGACTCGATACTACACATCGGTTTTCACATTCGGACGTGCCAATAAACAGTTACTACAACTAAAGAGCGATGTGATTCCACCCCACTGTACCACAAAGAGGTCGCTATTTTGTGTGGGAATGTATGCGCCCGTAATTGAGCGCCTATCTCGTATCACCCGCGATCGCCCATTCTGCTATACAGGTAAGTGCGTAGGCGTGGTGTTGACCTCTTGTAACCTTAAACTCCCGAGTGTTTCGTCAAAAGTCATTCATGGGTGAAAGATGGGGGAGCTGTTGGCAGTTTTTGTTTGCAGAAGGTTTCCGTTCGTTTGCCAATTTTGGTTCATTCGGTGTATGATACGGTACTACACGGTAGGCGAGTGGTATGGGAGCTTGCCGGCCATGTTAGGAGGGAATGACTATAACAGGATTGGTTGATATAATAATTAGATAATATACGAGAACTCGAACGGGTGATAATTCATGACAACGCCGAGCACAGAAGGAATGGTAAGCCAACTCATGGAGCACTGCCACCTTCTGCACCATACCCCCCGGGCTATCCCTAGGAGGTATATCGTTTGTATTGTATTGGCTTGTCTCAAAGCCTAGGTATCATGGAAACAAATTTCCAGGCCCAGATGGGAGAGGTCCATTAGCGACCATTTGAGCATTCCCTACTCGTGCCAAGGTTGTGGTTGCACTAGGCTGAAAAAAAAAAAAGAATGTTATATGTGGCTGTGCCAACATATATGCCAAGACTGGTTTCCAATGCCAAGATATGTGGCTATTTGGATTGAGGGCTCTTGGTTTCTCCATACATACTAAATTTATTTCTACTATGGTAATGTTATTATATCTGAAAACCTCTTGGTAATCAGCATGAACTTTATTATCATACTGTCTTTTATCGATCATGATATTGGCCATGGAGCCAGCTTGTAATCTTGCCTTTTTGTGACAATTCATTAAAGTTTTAATTCTAGGAGACTACTGTATTAGATTTGAAGATTCAAAAGAGTGTTTTCAACTTTCTGGATTGGAATTTGGTGAACGGTATATGGAGTTGAAAAGTCAGCTTTCGAGATGGTACACTCAATGTGAGAATGTTAAATAATCTGTTGGACAATACAGTCAATCATACTAAAACTTAGAAAACAATTTACAGGTTATAGGATTTAGAACAATTGTGAGAAAATCTTAGCATCATCACATGAAACCCTGTATCCTCCTCAATACTTTTGTGATTACTTAGCCTAAGAGGTGTGGCTGCTATAACATTTTCCTCCAACATACACCATAAATCCTACACTTTAAACGTTATAGGAAACTTATCGAACAGTCCATTTTTACAAAAAATAATAATCCTAGTTCTTAGTCCCCTTCAGTTTTACTTCAAGAGACAGGTTTTTTCTTTTACACTAGAGGTTTTGAGTGCGGAGCCTATAGGATTTAAAAATTCCTGAATTTCTAGAAATGCACGTTTTGGATGGCACGAACCATATATCATGTTATAACTTTCTAGCTTAATTTTATCTTGGATTTTTGAAATTAAACTACTGACTGTTTAGCCCATGCAATGGAGATAGCCAAGTATACGAGTTTTTATGGTATGTAGTCCATTAATTCACACCCTTGCTTCCTTCCATCTTTACCAATATCCCCAGCAACGATGTGACGTCCCTGGCAAGCCAAGCAGGTCGAAAAGAGAGAGAGAAAGAGAGAAAGGAAAGGGAGCAAAAACGGAGTCAACTGGTATCCCCGACTCGGTTAGAATTATTGAGGAAAGCTTCCTGCCAGGTCTCCTCCCCATTGCCGGGGGTCGGGCGCCAGAGATTATCGGGTCCCAGACAAAGCTATGGTGCAACCGCTTTTTCAGACTTCACTTGACTATAATACTTTTTTAAACAAATAAAAAAATCCTCCAGGGTGATATTCATTCCCTAAAACCTGAATTCAACATACGCTCCTTCCCTTCATCTACCCCTTCACTTTTTCTCAATCCTCTCCCTCTCCTTTTCCCTCCGTTTGTTACACTTGGGTATATTCCCCCCCGACGATCTCCTGAACACTCCGATCCGTCAGCATCATGGCTCATCATTCGGCGGTTTTAAAGTATTGTAGTCATCTGCTTCTATCGCGGTAGCAAAAAACAAGAAAGAGCCATCCCAAAACGGCAAATACTCGGCGTTATCAAACCGTGACGGTATAACCGCTCTCCATCAAATCGTACTTTCGCCATTCGTGACCTTGTAAACTGCTTGTGGTCGTGCTTTCCCGAGGGAGGATATTAGGTGCAAATATCAACTACTATCGTAGCAGAAACAGTGACCAACATTCTCGAATTCATCCCTTCCCCAGGGGATCTATCTGCCGCGGGGCCACTTTCCGTGCGGCCAATGAGGTGGAAGCGCGGGTATGGCACGGCGAGAGCTGGCTTGCTATATTCCTAGAACTACGGTTTGATATTGCGCAACCTACCGATGGCCAGCTAATAAATGGTGACTGCTCGCTATGATACGTTTGGGGCTCGCTATTAGCTGCGCGATACAGTGCAGCAGAGAAACATTGTATCCCACATCCCAAGCGGACTATGCTAACTATCGTAGCCCCATAAACGAATTCGTTCACTACGAAATTCCGGAAATGGGACCTAGCTACTCGACCCAAAACTCTCCCAATTGCTTCCTTCCCTCTTCGCTGTTCATATGCCAGTATTAGCTCATGCAGAGCCCCGTACTCACTTCCTTAATTGATGAATCCAGATGGCTCCAAGAAGAGTAAATTGCGGACCACCAGCCAGCCATTCTAGGTGCGGGGGTCCTACGCTGTATTCCCTATTATTCGTGGCTTTCGCTCCAGTATTCACTCGTGGTCAGTTTATATCGTCCCTAACCCCCAACAGCCACACAACTCCGCAAAACCGCCACGCTACCTACCGAGTGGGCACCTTAGTGTGCACCACAATCCATCAGAAACACAGCATGACACAGCAATCACAAGATATCCTATTAACCTCTCATTTGCCTTCAACCTCGACAGCTACTCTACATCGTATCCTTCAGCAACCCTAGCATGGAACTACAAAGTACACAAGAAAAACGCAACAGAAGGAAAAAAAATCACGGCACTGATGTATAATATTAACCATCCACTAGACCGTTATAGCGGCTAGCCCAATCAATAATCAGTTAGTCAAGCTGTTTTACGATTAGTCGCTGTGTGTTTATTCTCTATTGATCTGCGCTGTCGTCGAGTAGTAACTTGAAGCTAAACGGCTCGAAAGCGATGCCATCTCCGATAAAAAATTTGCTCTAATATAGCTGTTAGTGCTGTGTGCAGCGTGGTAGAACTGAATTCATGAAAGGAAGGCAAGGGGAAAATCACCATAGCCTCAACCCATTGCAAACGCAAACTATGCAACATAGCGCCAGTTCCCTCCATAACTACCAGCACCGCAAGAGTGCAATTCAGCCAGAAGGAAAACAGAATAACAATCATGATCACCCCAGTAGCCCCCTCAAACCCAAACCCAACAGCTATGGTCATATCCCAGAGCACGATCGACAATTGGGCGTGCGCCAGCGACAAGGCCCATAGACGGAGGTAGGAGGCTGTGTGCGAGATACAATTGAGGCAGAATTCGACTGTGTGAATAACCTGATGGATCATCACTTCGCTGAATTCGAATTCCTCTTCTTCCTTCATCTCCTCAGCGATGAGGACGTGGCCCTCGCTGTCGCTTTCGACACTATCGCGACCGCGAGCTTCCTCTTCATCGTCGCCATCAAGAGCGCTGACCCTAGAAACTTGGCCTAGTCCTTGGTAACCGGCCGCGTGGTGCTTGTTATGCTCCCATCGGAGGTAGAGAGGCTTAAGCAACAACATCCAGGGCACACAGACCAGTGCGATCAATAGCAAAAGAACTTGAACAATTGCCTGGCCAGGGTAGAGCTGCTCTGTGACAGTTCCAGGTGCGAGGAACATGTAGATGAGAAGATTCAACAGACTAGGCGGATTCTCACCACGGGCAATCCAGTCAACGGACCATTTATAGACAATAGTAAGTACTAAGTAACCAAAGATCGACTGGAAGAAGATCATGCCCGGTATAAAGTTACCCCATGTATCAATCCTGGACTTGAAGTAGCGATGGTTGCATTGTGAAAGGCAAAGAGAATAAGTCATCTGTATAGCCAGCGTTAGTTTCGACAGCCCTCGCAAGAAATAACGAGATATGAGCTCACGTGAAACCATCCCATGATGATACTGAGCTTCATCTTAAGACTGTTTGTAAACAGCAAATTATTCTCCGCCCCATGCCACTGCCAATCCAAACCGAAAGGATACGTGTAGCCAGGCACCTTCCGCGCCTCAATATTCTCCCCGATCTTGAAGTGTTCGGGGTATACCCACTGGCTCTTGAACAACGTGAGCGGCTTGGAGAAGACATCGTTATAGATGAGACCGGTGTAAATAGAGAAAACACCCATAAGCAACATGATATATCTTCCGAAGAACGCCATATCGAAGAGCTCAAAGATCTTTTGCTTCTCGAGCCTCTTCTCATACCATATCATTGTAACCGCCGCAAGGGTCAAAATGGTGCCGTGTCCAGCATCACCAAACATGACGGCGAACAAGAACGGGAACGTAGCAATTGCCGCCAACCCGGGATTAACCTCCCGATATTTCGCAACACCATAAGCATCCACAATAGTCTGGAACCCGACAGTGAACTTATTCGTTTTGTGATATGTTGGAGGCGTCTTTGTCGTCCTGAGCTCGTTGACAATCGTAGGAGCCTGCAGCCCAGCACGGTCCGTAACATCCCTCAGGCGCTTCTGAATCAGTGGCAACTGGTTCGTCGGTAGCCACCCTTCTGCAATCAAACATTTCCTTGCCGAGTCGTAAATAAACAAATTCAAGGTCTGGTAGATCGCCTTCTCCTTCTTGATAACCACCATCCAGCTCGCAAGATTCTGCGCAATCACCCTCAACTCACCCGTCAACGTATTCCTAGTATTGTGCAAGACAGAATCAAGATCGCTAATCCTATTGTTGACCTCGTGGAGCTGATCCCTGCGGAGGGTGTTATCCTCGTCAACACTATAGAGGCCGGCACCAAGAGACTCCGAAATCTTACGAATCTTGGCCAAAATCTCCTTCCCATGAGCGAAAATGACGAAAACATTCTTGTCAACAGGTTCATTGGTGCTTGGGTCGACAATGGGCTCATCAATTTCTGACTGGTTCATATAAAGATTCCCCCTCAATGTTCGCCAAAGGATCCTTTCGAACGCAGCAATCCTATCTCTGCGAATCACACCAGCAACGAAGCCAATATTCATCGTTTGGAACATCGTATCTCCATGCCCAGCACTGCCAGCGGGAGTGGACTGTTCCACATCTTCCAGTAAAGGCGCAGTGGGCTCATCAGTAGATCCACGACGGATCTCCTCAGCCTGGCCATGAGCACGATCAAAGAATCCACCAGCCTCCCTCAATACCCAGCGAAACTCAACGAGCTCAACCCATCGTTTCTGAAGAGTCTCGTAAGAAGCGTTCAATTGACTGACCCTCGTTTCCAATTCGTCCGCACGGGTAGCAAGGTAATCGATCTCTGAGGCGCTCGGGGCAGCGGTGAGGTTCGCGTTATCGGGAACAGGTCGGACAGGAACCGAATTCTTTTCCATTTGCGCCCCGAAAAGCCCTACAACACATCAAGACCAAGCACTTGCTGCGAGAGTGTCAAATGGAACATACGAAGCTGCCGTTCAACATTATCCAACCGGCGGATATCCTTCGTGAAAGTTCTCTGAAAGGCGGATGTCTCCGCATTCAACTGTAGGGCACATCATCAATCAGCCCACCCCGCCCCAGCAGAACCACAACGCGACCCCACCATACTGTAGAACGGGAGAAACTCACATCTCTAAACTGGAGCATCCCCACTTCGCCCAACTCACTAACCGCCTCCCGGCTTATTTCTGTTGCAACGTACAACTGCACGAGCGACATCTTCGCCGAACGGAACAGGGTGTCCTGGCCACTCATGACGGCGTTCTTTCAGTGAGCTGCCGAGTGAAAGAGGGTGATTCAGGATTGCGGTTGGGTGATTTGACCGTAGGGATAAAGTAAGGGTTGTATTTGGTGGAAAGTGAAAGGGAAAGGGGAGTGAGGAAACAAAAACCAAGGAAGAACACGCAACCGGCGAGGCGATGCCAATGCGGCTTGGCAGCCAAGGCTTGGCTATGAGGTCCGCCAAGGCTTTTCACACAGGTTATCACTCGGTATCGGGCAGTGGGGACCCCATAGAGGACTTTTTGCTGATGGAACAGGAGATTAAATTGAATTGCGAAGTGAGGACCCGCAAGTACGATAGAGAGTATGAACCAAGGGTCCAGGGGGAGAGGGGAGCGGTAACTTGTTATTATTTCCATTGGAACCATAGAACTTGGTGGGTATCTGCTGCTGAGATACAGTGCCATACCGCAAAAACTCGAATTGTTGGACCGTATGCTAGGTGTCATGGTCCAAAATTTCCTCCTCTGGAAGAAGGGTAAAAAACACACGAAAGAACCTGCTCTCCGAGACAAACGAAAAGAGAAAGCACTAGGCCTTACTAGGGGCCTAGAAGAGCTCATCTCGGTTACTTGGTACGAGGTGAATCTATCTGGGGATGAGAGTAGTCAATGCCTACATCCTCCCTGTCATATGTCGGCATTTTACTTGCCCGCTTTAACTCGTAAAAATTCCTAGCTGCTCCGTTTCTCTTATTCTGCTGGTAGGATGGAGTGCCCAGGCGCCAGTGCTTGGCTATGGAGTTGGGTGGCGGGCGGTTGCTCTAGTTTTCCTTCGCAAGGAAATGATTCGTTACTCGTGAGAGAACGTTTGAGATATTGCACTTCTACCCTCGTCGGCATTGGTGAGGATCGCAAGTGTGTTAAGGGGCTAGGGTGGGAGGAATATAAAGGTGAGCGATCTGTGAACAATACACCGCTCCTACGGGCTGCTGTGAGTGGGCATGTTAGGGTGGTGCTGTTCGTAGAGCCTTTGCTGGGTTGGGGTGTTGATCCAGGAAAACCTGACAGATATGGTCAAACACCTCTTTTGTGGACTACTAGAAAGGAGCCACCCGGGAGTGATCAGGTTGTTTCTGTAAGGATTAGATATCTAACCAAATAAGGCAGACTGTTACTGCTAAATACTTCTCGTAGGTTTTTCGATATGAAATTTTTCGGTTCCGCTCAAGTCACTACGATGTAACATTGGAATAGACCTCAATGGGGTAATTGGCAATCACAAGCCCTCACTCAACATAAAACCTGCAACACCCGACCCTTTGAGACCACCCCGGAAGAAAAGCGAAAACTTTGTTCGCCCCGCCTCGTCCCCAAGTTGTTCACTCGCTCCCTCTCTTCTATACATCGGTAACACAGATATCAAACTACAGGAAATAAATAAATAAAGAGCAAGACCCCACCAAACTCCAATGATCAACAAAAAGCGAAAAAAAGTCAAGTATGGGAAGCTACCAACAAACGAGACAACAATACACCCACACCCATGCCCGTCATTGCCTATTACCCCCTACTGCTAGGATGAGCCCCAACCGGGGCACTATTACAAACTCTTCTCCTCCCCTTCCACGAACGCAGTCACCGAGATCAGCAGCACGAAAAGTGCAACCAACTCCCCCAGATCGCCAACATTATCCACGCGCTGCCCCTCGATCCCCGCATGCCGTTTGAACACGGTCATGATGACGTTGCGGTTCTCAGTGATGAATTGGTGCCCCAGCTTGATTGCTGCTTGGTTCTGCGGACCCTTAGACAGGATGGCACACGTTACGACGCGCATCGCGTCTTGTAGGAGGTCGTAGTATTTTTGGAGGGCCGTTGGGTCGTTTATGCCTGTTTTTTGGGTTAGTTTGGGAGGAGAAGGAAGTGCGGCGGGGAAGGAGGGGGAATGGACGTACCGACACCAAGGTCTGGGTCGACAGCGAATAGATGGCTTTCTCGGAGGGCTTGGAAGAGGCCAGCGTTTATGACATAGCCTGAACCGATACGTGTTTGGGAGACGCGCACGAGGAAGCCGGCGGTTGCTTTGAAGGAGCGCATTAGGTAGTCGATGTCTGTGATTGTTAATTTCCCATTGACAGCAAGGGAGGTTAAGGGGAGGGAAAAGGATGGAAATCACCTTTACTAGTGGTATTCCGCAAATCGTGCCCAATCCGCGTTAACGAGTCAATGATGACAACAATGAAGTTTTGCCTCGTCAGAGAGTCGATAACATAACTTGATCCCTCGTCCGCTGCGAGTCCGACTAGGGTCTCTAGGAGTAGTAATGCGACAATCTTACATTGCCCTTCTCCGGCGTAAGCGTCGTTGCAGAGCACTTCGAGAAGTCTGTCACCGGAGGCCTTAATCGTCTGTGTATTGTGGCGGGTTGGACCATTGGTTTGAATAGACAAGTCAGACATTCCCTTCAGGTATCTGTAGGCGATGTTGTAGAAGTCTTCGCGGAGGCTTGCCGTGGCCATAGGGGACTGAATGCATCGTAGGGAGATCCTGAATAGCTGATACACCCTATCATTCGCCATGTCGGAAGCCCGCCCTTTTCCAAACGTTTTACTGTCAAAGGTGAGGTGAGTGATAAGTGTATGCGCAAGAGAACTGAGTTCCTGCGCGTAGACGATATCACCGCTACAGTATGACTCGAGCTTCGGCAGGATGGACTGTAGA
The DNA here is from genome assembly GCA_003316355.1 of Tuber calosporum. NCBI lineage: Eukaryota > Fungi > Ascomycota > Pezizomycetes > Pezizales > Tuberaceae > Tuber > Tuber calosporum. Next base: position 35,620 of record QFET01006603.1, on the reverse strand, counting down.
GCTGTGAGTATGAACAGGGTCTTTGCCGAGGGCTCATATTCGCAATCCTCTAGCATCACAGCGATGAGTGTGCTCCAGGCTTTTAAACATTCTAGATTGGCACCCTTGAATAGCCGTAGTTGGTTCTCTGCGAAGAGATAGTCTAGCAAGGCCTTCATCTCAAGGGTCACCGAGTCATCGTTCGAGTTATCGATGACTCCTAGGGCACCTAGCTCGTTGCGCCTTAGCAGCAGAATCTGGTCAATAGTTGGCAAGTGATATGACGGGTTGCCGAACGGATCGTCCTGGTAGAATGCGGAGAGATTGAGGTCCTTGAACCAGGTAATCTTAGGCGCTGGTATAGATTCTGGCGCATCAAGTTCTAGGAAATCTAGGAGGTCAAGAATATGGAGATTCGTCACGGACTGGCCATCCAATACCGTTTTTCCCAACAACGTTGAGAGATACTTTGAGACTCCCGTCGATGCCCCTTGCGTCGATAATTGCCGAATCTCGAGAGCAATATAATTGAACAAAGAAGTGCGTCGGCCGATGAAATTGCAGAAGCTCGCAGCAGCACCCCTTGCGAAGAACTCGTCTGATTCAAATGGGATCCCGTCCCAAATTGTCTGTCTCTGGACAATCTGTTCCGAAAGCATCTGAGAAAACAGCTTGTTGGCGCGAAGAACATATAGGATCTCGGTGGAGGTGGCCGGTGATTTCCAGAGCCGTTTGAGAACCGAAAATATATCGTTCTTCAAACGACAAAGGCCCCCGTCGTATGCCAGGCCTGCTTCATCAGACTCGCGTGTATCTACATCTGAGAGAAGGCTGTGCAAGAGCGAGACACCGGATCCGATCCCACCTGAGGACACACTAAGACCAATACCTTCTTTCTCATCCCAACCGAATCCGAGAAGCATATGCGCAAGGGTAAAGTCATTCGGTCGTGACGCCAAGCTACTATCTAACAACTTCAGGATAGCAAATTTCTGCGGGTAGCGCATATCCGTCTCTTCGCTGTCCACATCTGCCTCCCATTGCTGAATAAAGTTGAATAATATACGGTTCGATTCCGGGCTCTGTTCAATGGCGCCGAGGAGGCGGTTTTTGCGTGCTTGCTGCCCCAACGAAGAGCCTATGGTTGACACAAGCTTCGGTGCTACAGAAAGCTTTTCTAGAAGGCTTAGAGCAGCCAAAGTTACGTCTTGGTAGGCACTTCCGACATATAAGCCGAGGCAGACCACAATATCTAAGTGGTGTAGGATTGCTTCCTCAACGGAAGGGAACCCAGTCGAGATAGTATTCATCGTTCTCATCCCGCTTTCATCCCGTTTGACCAGGGGACGAACGACTTCGAAATAGGTCGATTGCATCCTCATGGCAAGATCAAGGATGTTGATTGTCATCAAAATAGTACGTAAAATTGGAACGGGCGCACCCGCAGACGCAAGATCCTCGACTCCAATTTTTATAATCTCATAAAGCACGTTGAAACATTTCTCCGTCAGGAGATGCTCCATGACTCGTGCGAATGGGTGCAGCTTAGCATATGTCTCCAAAGAAGTTGCTCCAATCGCGACATCAACAGCAACATTGGAACTAGCGATGTTCAATAAATCCTCATTAAAATTTATGAGGCAGGTTTCAATGAACTCAAGGCAGCTAGATTGCAGAGCTGGTCGGAAAATCCGGTATTGGGCGCGGGTAAGTCTCTCTGTCGGGTCGTCGATCTTCTCAGGAACGAGGGGGAGGTCTGGGGGGAGGTTCTGGAGGCTCGTGCTGGTGAAGACGGCTCCGACGATGAAGTCGATATAAGGGTCAATGCCGGAAAGGCGTGTAGAGCTACCTAGGGTCTCCGGGAATGGGAGGGAATCTTTAAGAAGAGAATCCTCCACTGGGGGGGACACTAAAGTCGCCATCAGCCGGGCAAATGCCTCGGCTGGGTGTACCGCTGTCACGATAGCGTCTAGTTTTTCCGAAGCTCCGGCCTGTGCGAATGGCTTCCCCGACATGGAACCAAGCTGTAGGGAATTTGATGGCGGAGCAGGTGTACCGAGTGCCCAGTTATCGATGGCAATCCACACTTGAGAATTTAGATTCTCAGTCTTCTCTGTCAGAAACGCGGTGATGGCTGAGAACACAGAGTCCCACAATTGAACCGAAGCCTGTAAAGCCAGAAGATCGAACAACGCGACCACGATCCGGAAATTAGGGCTCTCGTGAAGTAGCCAATGCCGAGAAGCTGGCGATTCCTGGGTAACCTGAGCTATCAATCTCAGGTACCCATCCAACATCATACTTGACTCTGGCGGCGGTTCTGCGACAGTTTCGGCAGGTCTGGCGGGAGTTCTGTAAGAATTGGTTGGCACCAAAGCCTTTTGTCGTGTCCTAAGCTGCTCGATGTATTTCTGGAATTCCTTGAAGAGCTGCTCCCAGGAGAGGTATTGGGTCCTCCGGTTCTTCTTGGAACCAGGGGTGATCTCATCTTGGAGGAAACGATGCGTGTGCTCGGCGGCAGTCGCCCCGAAAGCGAGTGATGCCAGCATATAACTGAACGTAGCAACCATGAATGGCATATGGCTGGTTGAAGCCCAGACAATGAACCCATGCAAGTTACTCTCTGGGTCAACCCAGAACGCCATGCCGGCATTCCGCCGCCCGAGATATGTGTAATGGATCATCATATAAAACCGTTCCAAATCGTAACCGCATGTCCTCTGCGTCAATAACACATCCTCCTCTTCCTGTGTCTTCATCTGCTTCAGCAAGTCTGCCATATTTGAGATGAAGCATTCGATGAAGATTTCGAACTGACTGATCACGAGCGACTTGAATGGTATCGAAAGCAATTTGTTGTCTTCTAACGGGGCCACTCGTGTTTGTAAGAACCTGTGAAGATCCTCCTTCGCCGAATTAAGACACCATTCCGCACTGACGTCTGCAGATACCGCGAGCATAAACTCGAAAGCGCCATCCTCTAAAGCAGCCTTGGACGGGCTGAATACATGTGTAAAATAATCTAATGTAGCGGAATCAGGTGCTTCCGCTGATGACGGATCGTTACATAAGCCGTTGAACTCACTTAGCCACCATATCTGAACCGAAGCCTGAACAAATCTGAGGGGCCATGGCGCGCTCTTATATTCGTTAAGCATATACTTGTGCAACTCTACCGTCTGCTGAAAGTTGATCGGCGAGTCCGGATCGCAGAGAACAGTACAGAAGGAGTATAATGGTAGGATATGGTGGAAGGCAAATACATCGTGCTTCTCGAAGGATTTGACAACACCCAAGAGGTTCTTGAAGTCCGAGACGGCTGCCCTCTTCAATTTAACCAAGCAAAAAACAATCGATGCCAGTGCCTCGTGTTGGTTCATCAAAAACCGAACCTGGACCTCCAGATCCTCCTTAAACCCGTGAGGTGGGATCAATCGTAGCGTCTGCTCATGCCGCTCCTTCTCCCGTAATTGCTGGACAGAGCCCCGAACGGAAGCCATGGTGGAAATGCATTTCTCAGCAAACGACCCCGAACCACTAGCAGCCGCGGGAGCCTTGGGAGAAGCTAACAGATTTGCAGCCTGCTTTGCAGCCCTCCGGATCTCTGGGTCGATCTCCTCACTGAGGGCGTAGGAAAGGATTAGCCGCAGAGACTCGAGGATGTTTTGTCTGCGGGTGTGGAATAGGAAGACGGCACTTTGAAAAGCGTTCCGATCGAGAACCTGTGATTCCTTCTGTCCGCGTAGTAGCAGGCGCGCGGCCTCAACTTCATCCATGTTGAAGTCATCGGAAAGTTGTGTAGCTTCTTGGATGAAAACCTCGTTGATTTGGAACTCTCCTTCCTCGGTGGTCAGTTTGCCTAGAATTACTACAAGTTAGCCCTCTGCTGCTTCTTTTAACGCTAGACGCGAGTATGGGGGCTTTCCTACCAGACTTGACTTTTGCACGGCTTGCATCACTTCTTAGTGGCATGTCAAGAAGGCCCTTCAGCTGGTCTATGTTCTCTTCTAACAGTTCTTTCAATAGAGATGGGTTAACGCTAGGGGTTTCGACGACAGCCAGTAGGGCATTGTATAGGCTGAGGCAGTCATCAACGGAAGGCCATGATGAGGGCGCCATAGCGGAATATGGGGAGGAGAAGGGAAAGGGAAAGGAGGATACTAGGCGGTGTGAGATGTGTTGGCAAAGGTGAGGATTTTGGTGAGCAACAAGAAGCTACGGGGAAGTCGCGCTTCAGTTGGCGACTTTCTTTGAAAGGCAGGTGTGGCTGGGCTTTCTTGAAATGAGGCTGAGAGCAAATGATTGTGTGGCTGCCTGCGACCTAGTGAACTACCGCCAACATAATATGGTGGCTTTGCGGCTTTCATGCTAACTCTGTTTGCACCTCCGGAAATAGGGATCACGTATGGTATGTGGGCATTGCTATGAAATCTAGAACACGGTTCACGAGTAGGAAAAAGCACGAGGGATAAGGTTACAGTGTCTATGAATAACGGTTACAGAGAGAAAAAAATAAAGTAAAGAACGTGATTTTCTGTCTATAATGCTTCTCCTCAGCCTTTTCTTATCCATGTCCTAAGGACCTTTTAATACGGAATGCCGTTTGTCAAGTGTTGAAAGCGATCGTACTGGGCAGTGGAATAGCTGCCGTAACTCTTCTTGACGAGATACCTCATATAGTCTGCTGCTTCCCTTTCGTTCTTGTCCAACACAAAGCGGTCTTTGAAATTTTGTATTGTCTCCGGTTTGAAGCAAGGCAATCTGGGTTGTGAAGGGTCAACGCTCTGGTGTTTTTGGGATTGTGAAGGAAAACTTACCCGCTCTCCAACATCAATACAACACAATGCGTCAATTTATCGACATAGGTCCGGCAAGCCAGGAAAGATTTGACACACAACTCCTCAAACCGGAGGTATGACTGAGATTCCGTGTTTCCTCCCATAACAGATATCATCTCGGCTGTGAGCTTGAATGGGGCGCGCTCGAACGTGATACCACCAGGGGCAATATCAAAACAGAACCCGAAATCTAGGATTCGGGTTAGTGGATACATTCCGTCTGAGGGGGCATTGTTGACTTACCGATGTGAATGATATGCCCAGCATCGTTAATCATGATGTTTCCATTGTGGCGATCCTTAAACTTCAGAAGATATGAGATGACCGAATATGCCGCCATACTCTTGACGAAGTTGTTTCTTGCCTTTATTCCAGATCAACATCATGTTGGCGGGGGGATCCTGCAAAGCACATACCTCCTGAAACTTGATTGAGTCTTCACCACCATACTTATTGATGAAGTAGTCGTACAACCCCATCTCATGGTCTCGTCCCAGCATGTCTCTTGATATGGAATTTGGCAAGACGTCGATGACACCACACCCAGGGGCGGTTGCAGTGACCCTGTAAGGAAATACCCAAACATCCAAACCAACGCTGTTAAAGATGTTTCGGAACGTCGAGATAAGTTGCAAGGCCAACATATCCTGTCTACAATCATCTCCAACCTTGAAGATCGCCGCCTGCCATAATTCTTTGGTTACGGTAGAGACAGAGTCTTGTCGCCGCTCGCTACGGCTCATGTTCTCGGTTTTGGGGACGTTGGTGATATCCTTCTTGCTAATTCTGAAAGTAGCCATGAAGGGGGCCTTAGCATGACTCTGAAGCGATTTACCGCTTCTCCTGTCGATATCAATAACGACTCCATCGGGATTGCTGGGCAAGTAAACACCAACGTCGACATTAATATTAGCCAGTTCTTCGGCGATTTTTTGATTCTTCTCTGGCTTAGATTTCTTGATAAAAGGGCGAAGCTTCCCAGAAATCGAAGTAACTTCATTGAAGAAGGAAAATTCACGCTCGTAAAAACTTTTGTCTGCGCCAGAAAAACTTCCAATAAGATGATCCATGACTTTGTCTAAAGTTGGCTTGATAGGATCGGGCTTAATATATAGGGTTAGTGATTATGAGAGTGTATCCGAGCGATTGGAAAACTCACAATCTGGGAATCTTCATCTTTATACGCATTTGCCTTCATATTCCAAATGATCTGATGAGCAAAGAGCTGTGAAAACTTAGCCGTCTCGAGAATGAATCTCTCAACGTATCCCAATGTATCATATCTCAAGGTTTGCACGATCTGCGGGACATAAAAGAAGGTAACATCAATCGAGTGACTCTCTAGCGCCCTCATAGCATACTGTAGGATAAAAGCATTATTCGCATATGACGGCAGGAAGTAAGTGGTCGCGGTGATTGGATTGACTGGGGCCCAATACAAAAGGTACTATTAAATCACAGGTCAGTATAGTGATCAGGCCTAAAATATGAGCAGCAGTTCCGACCTTCAATTGAAAACTGAGTTGGCTAGAGATCTTATCCCCTAGCATTATCTGAAGCGCGTCTGGCTGGTCTACTACTGCCTCGGGATATGTCATTATAAACTTCTTGATGTCTTGCTCAAGCCTTGGCGACTGGAAACGTTTAATTAGCTGCACAGCAATCGCCGGGTCTTCACGCCAGGCAGTAGGTAAAACAACAGCAATGGAATTATCAGTGGTCGGTCTCGCTGGATAATAGGGTAACAAGTGATGCTTTCTTGAGTGATCAAGAGGATAAAGCCATGTTGCCAGTCTTGTCAACTCATTCTCAACGAGCATCAATAGCAAATCATGCTTTTCCCTGATGTTCCTGGTTGCGCTGGAGAGAGTGGCAACACTCCGCAGGAGATTCGCAACATCCTGAAGCAGATGAGCCTCCGCTTTGACCTGCAGCTTATTTCCTCCAAAGGACCACCGTGGAGGGAATTTGAACCATGTTAAAGCTGCTGAAAGGATTTGATCCTTGAGTTTCCATTGCTGGCGTTCGGTCAATCCAGTGCTGTATTTTAGAACCTGCAGCCCGAATAGGATCAACTTGAATCTGACTTCTCTCGAAAGTGAGTGATTTGTAGCGTGGTGAAGACCTGTCAGCGATAAGCGGACCAATCTTAAGAATATCTTCTGGATGTGAGGGTTCCCGTTCCTGTTGGCATGAAAATGACTGGAGAGCATGTGCAACAATTTCAAATGGGGAGAGAGTAGATCAGAGGCATTTTGTTGCTCGATCAGGTGTTGTTCCTTGTCCGGTGGCGCATATTCCATCCTGAGTTCGAAAGGGTCACGGCTTGTGAAGCTATCGGAGAACAGACCCATTTTTTTCTCAACAGTCATCTCCCAATTCCTTGCAATTTCTGTGAGAATTCTCGATTGGAGGCGGGGCTTCTCGTGGATCACTCCTATCCATAGTGAGATGCCTAGGTTGATAGATTTCTTGCTAAACACAGCAAAAGGAATCCCAACAAGGCCACGGACAAGTGCTCCCTGGTCCTTCTCCGAGCGACAGACAAGTGCAGCAGCTCTCTTCAGCATATCGCGAAGTTCTCCGATAGGGACAAACTCATTTTCGTAGTCCTTGCTCTCCATCTGGGACAAAAGGGCTTGTGCAGAATCCGGTCGCATGATAGACGGCGCATTAGAGGAGTTTGCAGAGTCTCCAAGAGGACGTATGCTTAGCCAATCTTGGTGATACTCAAGTGCTGGCTCAGTGTAGCGGTACGCTTGACGAGTTGTGTATTGCATGACAAAATCAGAAGCAACGTTCCCATCGCAATCCCGACGATGGTCGATTGATGCTAACCTCTGATCACCACTCGGGACCGCGGATCCGATTTCCACGGCAAAAGATCGACCAAGGGATACATGCCCTAGACTGCCTTCATCTTCGAATTCAGAAAGGTAGGTTTGCAAAAGGCCTTTGACATCAAGTGGGGCCACATTCAAAACTTGAAGAACCCACGCTTTTGCCTTGGCCTGGAATACTTTCAGTAACCTGCGTCGGAATACATAAGAATCCGGCAGTTCGACTGAAACCCCTCCCTTCACCGAAGTAAAGATAGAGCGAGTAGTGTACTCATCAGTCTCTTCCTCCAAACAGCTCAACCATAGTAAAGTGAGTAACTCCAATAGAGCAAACAGAGAAGTTTTTTGGCAGAGTGCTGAAGGCATTACATCGATCATGCGATCAGCGACCCCAATTGCCATAGTCTGAATTCTTTCAAGGCGATGGCAACACCCAACAAATATATCTGCTAACTCCTCGGCGGCTCTCACTGCCGAGAATTCTGGATAGGCTCCTTCTAGAACTCTTCGAATATAAGTGTCCATAACGCTGCTTGCCACCGCGATCATGCAACTGGTGCCTGTGCCGGTCTTAAAGCCTACTTCCATGAAGTAGGCAAGGACCTTAGAACATCCACCTGCTTCTGCTCTGAAAGACTCGAGAGTGTAGGCTGCTTCCAAGAAAATAGCCCGGGGGTGGGAAAGGGGCTTGATCCCACTCTCTTCTGAAGGGATCAAGGAGAGAAGCCGTTTCTTGTGCTCCACCGTGTTTTGAGGAGTCGTGCTCCGGGCGAGAACAGACTGCTCGCCCAGATCGCTGTCGATACTCTCGTCTTCCTCCATCCCGGAGACCAATGGCGGAGTATAGAGCGCAATGGTTCGGAGGTCTGATGTGCACTTCTTTGCCTCCTCCGAATCATAAAGAATGCCATTCAGGGCGCAGTTGAACCAGAAGTCACGAAGAAGCGAAACAAATCCATAGCGAATGGCAAAATTTACCTCAGGCCCATTGTTCGAGAGTAGTTTAGCAAGGGGTGGAATTAGTTGGTGAATCTCGCGGGCCACCAGCTGCGAGGGCTGATTAGGCATTTCCCAATAGTTCCAGACGGAAATCGAGTGCGGGTAAAGAGTGCTTACCAAAGGATCTGTTTGTCTCTTCCCCTCAGGCTCGCGAGGGTCACCAATGGCAGCAACAAACTCAAGCATATCGTTCAAATAAATATCGCACAGCTGTGACTCGCGCGTCAAGCTTGCAGCGAGTGCCATTCTCGCATCAAATATCTGGTTGGGGGCGGCGGTTAGCCCGAAGAATTCGGTGTGACTGAGGGAAGAGAGAGCTAATGATGGCTTACAGCACGAGTAGTGCTAACATCGTCCTGCCAGACGGCATCAGTACCCATCTTGTTATATACTTGTAGCACGGACTTGAAATCCGTAGGAGATGATTTCAAGGCCAAAGATGCAAGTCCAGTGAGGATTTTCGCATTGACCGCTGTGTTGACTTTGTTCAGTCTTTGTACGAGGATATGCTGGCCTAGGGAGACCATCTAGACTTTTTGTTAGCACAATTGGATGGGTATCACGAGCAATAACTAATATGCACACCTTATCATCCTTACAGCTGTCAACTATCTTCACGATGGTCTCGATGATGCTTGAATAGACATATTGTCTGTCTTCTTCTCCATTAGAGGTGAGTGACAACGAGCTTCCCATAGTCAATTGATCAAAAGGTTGCAATCTCTCAGCTTTCAGTGCACGCTCTGGGTTGGAGGACGAGAGGACATGGCCCAGTGTATTTAATGTCGTGATAGTTACATCCTGCGGTAAAAATTTCAAGACGTATGCTAAGCATTTCCCCGCAACACTCACAGTGGTTTGATTGGTGGGACCTGACCCCTCGACGATAAACTTATGCAAGGTACTAACGAAATTAGGGGTGGACTGGGGGTCATTGTTTGATAGAATAGACAGCAGCTTTAAGACAGTACTAGCGAGCTCCTCGTGTGAAATTTGTACTCCGTCGGACATGGTTGCTGCTAACCATTTAAGAAGCTGCTCCAAGTCTGCGATATTCTCATTGAGAAATAGGCAATTAGAATAAGTGATCAGAGCCAAGGCTTTCACGGAAAACCCAAGCTGCTGCTGCCATTCACTACGGGCGTATTCTGCGCCCTCCTCTATCAGTGCTATACCTTCCGAAGCAACTTCGGCAAAGAATTCGATAGTAGAAGGGTCCTCCTCGGTGTTGGCCGAGACCTCACGATCCGACATGACAGTGTCCAGTATTTCCTGGCCCTGGAGAACCGGCTCTTCCACGACCATAAGGGAAGTAGCCGCAACCACCAGTTTCATATACTCTCGCTGTATCAGCATAGCGCCAAGTGACTTTCCAGCAGTAGAATATCGGCGAACATGGGCTTTCCACGGCTTTAGATAAGCTTCTTGAGAATCAGAGTTCCGAATCGCAGCAAAGACGGTCTCGACATTGGAAAGGTAATTCTCAGAGAGGATATCCCGTATTTGGGATATAAGCGACACTCGTTCGTCCGGAAACCAGAAGTTGACATGCTTAGCGCAGGAGCCCAGGAAGCCAAGGAACGAAAGCACTAGCGGAGCAAATGCAAGCACGTCGTCCTCGCCTAGCTCAGTGGCCGAGGAGGCCACAGCGTTGTCCAAATATGTGTGAATGGTGTCAATAATCTTCTCCCGCAGTGAGGGGAACTTCAAGCCCAAGGATAGCAGTGCGCTAGTTAGATGGGAGGTGAGACATTCCCATGGCGAAGGTTCTATATCGTGGAAAAATGGAGAGGGTGATAATTTCTGGTTGTACGACTCGGCTAGGTAGGGTGAGAGCTGGCGACGAAGACGTTCTGCGCTTTCGTGGGTTTGAAGAAGGTGTGCTGCATTACAAAGGGCGAGCAACACTTCGAATTCACGCAATGACTATGAGCAACAGCTTAGCAAACAAAAGCTTCCGTACGATACCTGGATACCTGATCAACTGACTATGGGGATCTGAGAAGTTTCAGTTTGTGTGGGCGGAGTTCCAGTTCCATTCAAGCCCCCGTCACGGGCAAGGGCACCGTTCAGCGTTAGACGGTGTGCAACACATCCCTCAGCCAGACGATCGAGATCAGAGTTTTTTTGGTTCGAGCTCGAGCCTGAAGAGGCAGTTGGCTGAGGTTCTTTGGCTGATAGCGAGGCCAGCCGCTCCAGCGCAATCCGTCGCAGAGCTCTCGAGGTACTAATCATGACGACATGGGGGGGTTAGCTGTAGGATCAAGGTAACGACGCGAATCGCTCAGAAGTGAAGCTCACCGATCCATTTTGGAGCCCCTCCTTGATTAAAAGGTAAATTTGAAAAGGAGATGAAGATGAGGGCAATTCGAGCAAAAAGACTTTTAGCAAAAAAAAAAAAAAATGAGAGTGGATATTAAAGTAAAGCTCCTGCAAAAGTGTGAAAATGGAAGGTTGTAAAGGTGCAAAATGGGAAGAAAGGCTTGCGGCGAGACCTAGAGTGAAACAGGATCTTCGACCTGAGAACTTGGCCTGCAATATAGTTACCCTGCCGTTGAGTGTCCCAACACCGGTGTCTCCTCTAGGTAGGAATAAAGCTTGATAACCTATCGATGTCATAGGGCATCATACCCAGACAGCACAAGTATATATCATACGTGCCCGTATCATACCAGCATTGGTACTAGTGCATACCTTACCCACGGCCGTATACCTATTTTTGGTGGAGTCATGAATAAATTTGATAAACCCACGCCACAATCCACAACACCAACATCTCAAACAAAATGCCACATGCCGCCATTATTGATTATTAGCCTATGGTACTGGCATCGTATCGGTATTCATGATTGGCTCTGCAGCATGGATGTGCGCGTGGTTCCGCACTTTGAATTGCTAATATAGCATCGCTTATCATCACAACCTCTCACACGATCATAGCTCGACTCAGGCGGAGTGTAGTTGTCATACCTCTCCACCAACCATGTTATCGGCCGACTAGTTTTAAGCCCTCCCTTAGGAGCCAAATCTAATACAGATTATTGGCAAACGAGGGCAGGTAGATGCCGTGAGAAAATAAAGCCATTTCGCCAGGTGGTAACCTTCTGTATCACATGGTGGTCGGGGGAGAACCCGCAAGTGCCCAAATGATTTGATAAACCACGGCTCTAGGATCACGTAATCAATAAGTCCTATTCATTTGTGATCACTCGGCCTGTAATTTTGAGGGTCGGTTATCAGGAAGGGCAACATCCATTCCGCACAACAAGGGCTCCTAGGTAACCGAAGCAGCCATTCGCAACCCCTACCTCACTAGTATTCGCCATCACTGCCATCCTATTCCAACTCCGGAAATTTGGTCGAGGGCTAAATCATATTCGATTCAACGGTGTATGCCAACCCTGATTGATACTCAGGCAAAGCACGTTCTGGAGGGTAACTAGAAAGAACAAACTGTATCTAGGATTAGGATATGAGGCAGCCTGCTGGAAAAATCCATAATTTGGGGCGAGTACTTAAGGAGGGCTTATGTCCACTAAGCTAATTTACCCATATCATACTACCCTCTAGAGGACGGACTGGAATACATGGATGTAATATATTGCCAGCCATACTTCGACTTTAACATCGTTCCAGTGACATCTGTTCTCCCATGAATAAAGAGGGACTGAGGTCTGCATATGGCTAGAGGAAAAAGGGTGACCTGGGGAAAGAAAGGAAGGAAAAAAAAAGGAACGTATTACATCGGTAATAGCTTACCGCCGACATGCCATCTCAAGGTTCAGAGAACTCAGGGCAGCAAGGAGATCAGTACATAATATGATACAGCGATGGAAGATATGCACTTAGCCACATAGGACAGGAGCTTGAAGGATTTCTGTCTCAATGATATTGACGGCGAAGATTGTCAGGCGTGTGGGGACATAGAAGGTAGCTATTTCTTATGATAAAAAAAGATTACCGGCCACTACTCGCTCATCACCGCTAGGAAAAACATTGAGTGAAGGCAAACTCCATGTTTAAACACACCTCCTAGCCAGGATTCGATAGCCGGCGTCTTAAACACGTGCTAGCGGTGCTTCAGGGCTCTGGTTGATGCTTCCCAAACTCATATATGATACCACTTTTTAAGAATAGCTCAAGACCGCGGGAGGGGAATTTGAAGGGTTGCAGCTGTAACTAGAAAGAAGTTGTGTTCTAACCTCTTGTCTCGAGGCGCCACCTGGCGCATTGTTCCGAATAGTAAGGTTATTAGACTAGTTTTGGTGAGGGCTCGGTGTCTGCTATAGTTATTCTAGTATTAAATGGATATTGCAGCCTTTACTACCAGCAACTATCCCTACGTGACTTCCTTAGGAGAATAGCAATTTCATAAGCAGGAAGGGTTTTTTCCTTTTTAACTCTTGACTTTCTTTCTTACTATTACCCCTCCAACCGCCGACCTCACACACAGATGTGGTCCAGAATCAGACCCTAGCGCCTGGTAGCAGGACTAATCCACCCTACGACCTTATCGAGGAAGACTAAGGTCTTCAGCCCTCTAGTTCTCATAGAGTAGGATTCGGGTCCCCCCCCTGCTCTACGCCATGGATCCTTCAACGGTAGCCCATTGTGAGGGAGAATTGGGCTCTTGGGTTCCTGCTAGTTACACTGTGGTTAATTGGTTCTTGTCAACTCAGCCACTGCACTAGCTGAGCGTTTCGCATACCGTAATGCTACTGCGGAAACGGGTAGTTATCGTGGCTGCGGGTTGATTTGTATTTTTTGGGCTGGGGTTAGGGGTAACGGTATTATGTTGTTAGGTATTGAGCGCGAATATAGGAGCAGTATCACACATACACTCTCGAGAGAAGACCTGCTATGGGCATTGATGGCTGACTTCTAAGGATAAACCCCTTTCGTATCCAGGGGATGGCTGCGGCCGTATTGTGGCGGTGGGGAAGGTGGGTGCGACTGTGGATAAACACACGACACAGAAAAAGGGCCTTATGGCACAAGATTCATGATTCAAGATAACCTTGTTCAACTCAAGCTGGGCGCCATGAACAACCCCGAACTCTTGAATTCTGGACTCTTGACAACAGGCAAAAGCCTTTCGAGTGATGGGCTGTGATTGTTGACACCAGGTATAGTTCCTGAGTGATAAGGACTGCGTGGTGGATATGAAATATTGATCCTTCATTTACAGAATATTATAGGCAAAACAGGAATTACAAACCTGCCTTGTACCCTTTATATCGATGAGTCTTATTATCTGTATAAAAATTATTATAGAATTACTATTATATCTTAAGAAAGGTATGATAATAATGGTCCTAAAGTTTGGGCGAGGTTCGTGAGCAAACCCTAGACCCCACAACTTGACATTATTATAGCAGTTTTACCATAGTTCTAATTCAGACTGTGTGATTGAAATAGGCTATTGTTGTATCTGAATAAGATATAACTGGATATCCAATAACAGGCAGCAGAGGATGGTTAAGAGCGAGGTGGGGCTCTTAAAATATGTATTATTAAACTCTTTTATCATATTATGATATGATATCAACAGAACTGATCAAGGGTTAATTTTGAGAGATTAGATCGTACCTGGGCTTAGGATTTTGTTCTCGCTGCCCACAGTTTGATACTAGGGTTGGAATCATCAACCGGAATACCGTAGGAATATATTTGGCTGGTTAACCCTAAATAACCGTTCCATAACTTTTTGTCCGACCCTGTATGATCCCCGCATGATAAAAGCGCACACGGCAATCATGACACCAGCTGCCAGCACTGTGCTAATTAGACAAGTATGATACCCGGGAATATGTTTTCGCACAGATAATTTAGGTTAGCCTGCGAAATAAACCCTGTCTTGTACGAAAACATATTCCCGGGTAATTTACAAGTATGATACTGTATCATATAATACTAGTGCGTAAGTCACTTGTGCTAGGGCATGATGGATAGCCCTGTGCTGGCGCATATCATCGATTGAATAGGATGGGAAAGGGTAGGTGTCATTCCCGAATATTTGCGCCGTGCTCAGGTGAACGCGGGCGGCGATCCTGGGCTTGCGCGCTTTCCTTGAAGCAACCATTTATCAACATTCTCTTTTCCCAAGCTCCAAGATGCATTTACAACCACAATTTGACATGGCTTCGCGCAAAGCTTTTCTTCTTTTTTTTGTGACCCTTTTTGTGTCATGGGTTTCTGCTGCTCCATTGACTGGCGAGCGAGTTCTCGCTGTCATAGAGGAACCGTATGATAATGCGAAGTATTCACAGTTTTTAACGGACCTTAAAGGTAAGGCTCCAGTGACAGTAACATTGGAATTACTGGTTCGTTTTGCTAAGTTAACCTATTCTTTGACTGTAGGGCGAGGCTATGATGTCAAACTCGAGTCCGCAAAGAAAGACACACTCGCGCTATTAGAGCACGGAGAGAAAGTTTGGGATCAGGTTCTTCTGTTTCCACCAAAGTCTAAAGGTGATAATATGCCCCTTTCTCTTGGCTTCCCCGAACCATCCTGACGAAATTTGATTAGGATACGGACCCGCTCTTACTCCTCAGAAATTGCTCGAGTTCATCAAGCTCGGAGGAAATATTTTGATCCTCACTTCGCCTTCTAGCATCCCTGAACAGGTTCGTGAACTTGCCCGCGAGCTCGATATTAGTCTTCCCCCAAAGGACTACATTGCCGTTGACCATTTCAACTATGACACCGTTTCCAAATCCGAGAAGCATGACGTTATCTTGGCCAACCGACCTGCCGTTTCTCCTGCTCTCCGCAACTACTTCGGCGGGAAGCAGGATGATTTGATTGCGTTCCGTGGTGCAGGACACACTCTCGGCAATGGCCCATTGTTGGTGCCTATCCTGACTGCCCCGAGAACTGCCTACACGTACGATAGCAAAGAGGATTTTGCTTATGCTCAGGATCCTTGGGCAGCTAGTACTCAAATGCAACTCGTTTCGGCCATGCAAGCGAGAAATAATGCCAGGATCACTCTTGTCGGGAGCGCTGACATGTTCTCTGATGAATTCTTCGACATGAAGGTCCAGGAGCCTGGATCAACGGAATCACGGAGGACTGCCAACAAGGAGTTTTGCAACTCTATTGCTGCTTGGACTTTCGGGGAGAAGGGTATCGTCAAGGTCAATGCTATCAGACACTATCTCTCTGATGAACCCAATGCCTCTGTCAACCCGAACATGTACAGGATTAAGAACGATGTGGTATGTACAGGTTATGGTTTGTTGTGGAGCCATGTTGCTAACTGTTTTGTAGACTTTTGAAATAGAGCTTTCTGAATACGATATCGACCGCTGGGTTCCTTTCAAGGTTCCCTCGGGTGATAGCCTCCAGCTAGAGTTCACCATGCTTGATCCATACTACCGGGTTCCGCTTCTTCCTGCATCCACTTCGCCTAACCATACTACCTATACCACCTCTTTCAAAATCCCGGACCAGCATGGTGTTTTCGCTTTTAGAGTTAACTACAAGCGCCCATACATCACCTACATTGATGAGAAGTATAGTGTCACTGTTAGACACTTTGCGCATGATGAGTATACTAGGAGTTGGGATATTAGTGGCGCCTGGGTCTGGATTGCCGGCATCGCAGTAACAATCGCTGGGTGGATTGGGTTCTGCGCCTTATGGCTCTGGAGCGCACCGGCTGCTGCTAAGGTGGGGTTGAAAAAGACGGAATGAAATGTTTCGTTTTTTTGTGGGGATTTTTCTTTTCGATGGGTTATGTACTATTAAAGAGTGGTTGGATATCCAAGAGATAATACTGGGCTGGGATGGCAGCTTCGGGTGCCTTTTGAATGGCACTGCGAGATGGATTGCGACGCTTGGACTGACTCGAGGTGTGGGTACTATTTATTGTTTATGAAATAGTTGTAGGAGCTTTATGATATAGGAATCTTTCGACGATCCCATACGATCTTGTCTGTAACCACCTTCGGCATACAATAAACAGGATCTACCTCCTTGAGTCCCTCATAACCCAATAAACTCAAACCAGCAAGCCCAAAGACTGTGTGAAAAACGTCGGCTACATCCCCCTTCCTGTCGGCAATCCCTCCATTCTCCTCGTCTTGACAAGAAAGTATGAACTTGACCAACTTTTCCTTATCAATCCAGTGTAATCTCCCAATCATAGCCATACTGCTTAGCACCCACCAAGAATAGCACACATCCTCCAGCTTCTCCGGCCGTCCGTTAAGCCCTCCGTTCGGCTGCTGCCTCTCACACAGCCAGTCTCCCAGTAGGTCAACCTGATCATCGGACAACGAGTTCTCAAAAACTCCCGCAATCTTCAATGCTCCAACACAAGTGAATATCTGTCCCGCATGGCTCTCAGCCGCCGGTGCCATCCCAAACCCTCCATCAGCGTTCAAACACCTAAGCACAAACCCCACCGCCCCCTCCACCGAAACCCCGGGCGCATCACCCAACCTCCCGAGCAACGACAGCGTACTCAACGCGCAGTATACAAATCTAGAATCCACCTCCCCCCATTCGTCACCCGAAAAGCTTCCGTCGGGGTTTTGTAGCTTGGAGACGTATTCGAC
Source organism: Tuber calosporum (assembly GCA_003316355.1). NCBI lineage: Eukaryota > Fungi > Ascomycota > Pezizomycetes > Pezizales > Tuberaceae > Tuber > Tuber calosporum. Next base: position 18,399 of record QFET01006603.1, on the reverse strand, counting down.
AACTTTACCACCATCAATTTCATCGAGTGCGTCAATGGTAGCGAGTATTTGAATGCCTGAGAGGGTGTACAGGAGGTGTGGATCGTGTCCGGGTGAAGCGCTGAGGCCGCCAGAGGAAGGGTGGTAGCAGGACTTTACAAAGGCGATGGTTTCAGAACGGGGGAGGGCCGTTGGGTGGTTGAGGAGGTGGAGGGAGGTGAGGCCCCAGTAGATGCCTGAGAGGCGGAGGTGCGAGGTTAAGTGGTAGTCTAGGCGGTCGCGCTTGATGTCGAGGGATTGGATGTAGGTTACGTGTTTAGAGGTTAGGAGGTCGGAGGCCATGGTTGTAGTTATTACTTTGTTGGATGTGTGGACTCTGGGGAGGAATGTATGGGGGAGAGCTGTGTTGGAAGATGGGTAAAGGATTCTATCTCGGGGCGGATTATTGTTTTTCCGGAAATTTGTTTGACCCCGCACAAAACTGAGGCTGGGGACTCAGACCCTGGGCTGCTGAGCGCTGACTTTTGGAGAGCTTTATGGCTAGAGATCCTTTGTACATTATTTACGGCATTCGAGTCCATCCGTCAACCCGAACTTGGATTCTGCGCTATAATTCCCGTTCTATCTATCTATATTCTCATTCTGTTTGCAATTGAGTGTTTCTCTATCTTCACAGGGCTTGCTGAGGATCGCTACATGCCGATGGTTGCTAGGGGGTAGTGATTGTTGTGCCCTAAGGTTTGGTTCGATTTTCCTAGGTATTGGTATGATAGCGAGCTTGCTGACGATATTTCAGGCACCCGACGAGAACGAACCCCACTACGACCTTCACAAACACCCCAAAGATGTCCGCCAAAGCCCTCAGGGTAGCTCTAAAAGCTGCCAAATCCCACTTGGAAGCTTTCGAATGGGGAAAGGCCGAAGCGGAGAGTCGGAAGGCTCTAGAGGAAGATCCAAAAAGTTATATCGGGTTCGTGTTTTTCTCGTACAAAGAAATAACAAATTGAAACAGTGTACTGACAGTCACGGTGACGGCCGGAGGGAATCTTCAGTAAGGTCATGTTAGGCATAAGTCTCTTCCGACAGCAACGATATCAAGAGAGCGAGACGGCATACCTGGAAGCTGTCGCTACAGAGGAAGTTGAACGGAGGAAGACGGGCAATCAAGAGAACTTTCATGCTTGGAAGGGGCTTGTTGATCTTTATGAGAAGTTTGATGAGAAGGTGGACTCCTATATTGACGCCGCAACCAAATTGGCTACCATTTATGAAGCTATGTATGTAGCTCTATGATAGTAAGAACGGACGGATGAGAAAACTGATGGTTTGCTTAGGGATGACCGAACTAAATGTCAGACGGTGGTAGACAATATAGTACCTTTCGTGAAGGAGAAAGGAACTGTGGTACAGGTTTGTTACTGAATCCTGGGGCTGATATTTGGGGGTTAACTTGGGTTAGCAAAAACGTGCTCTGCGAGTGCTCCTTCCGGAAAGCCCGATATTTAGTTACCTGGAGGGCCGCATACCCCATCCTTCACACACCCTTGGAAAGTTGATTCACCTTGTGGAGGAGGAGGAAAAGGAGAGGATCAATAAGGAGATTGCCAAGCGGAGGTCGCGACTTGGTGCTGTGCTTGGCCAAGTTACGTTAGAGGTTAAGAGGGAGGTTTACGGCGATTCTCCGGTATGTTTAAAGCTCTATGTCCTTTGTTGGAGCTTGCGTTCTGACTAGTGTGAGTTTAGTTGGAAGAACTATACCAAGAACTTGTCAATTGGTCGGACGATCAAGAGGTAAGGCGGGAGGCAGATACCAAGTTGCTACAACATTGCTACGAGAAACTCTTGACCTTCCCAAAAGAGAAGAAACCGATGCTGAGAAACAAAGTCTGGAAACTTGCCGATGGGTTGGTGATTCTTAAGTATCCATATGAGCTAGCGTGGAATATTGTCATCGAGTGGAAGGACTGCGAGAATATTGGTATAACCTTGCTAATGTTTGTGCCTTCTATTTACTGATTGAACTGGATAGGTGAGCATGACGTGAATGTATTGAGGGAGTACATTGGATTTTTTCCTGCTAGTACACTAGCTATTATCTTGAACGCATATCTTGAGTCCGAGATATCGCCGTTCCCACCCCTAGAGGTGGTAAAGGGAGTAGAAGAGATGCCCGAAATCGCCGGTGCTGGTGACCCCGAGGAGCCTTTGTCCCCGGACGAGAGAATAAGTATAATGACCGCATGTTTCCATTTGTCCCAATGATCTCAATATGGAGCTAATGGCGATATAGGAGGGGTTGAGGGAACAAAAAACTCCACGATCTGCACTTGCTTTCCGTATTGTGGGCGAATACTACACTATGCTTGAGGAATATGAGTCTGTTGTCGACGCTACAAGGCGGGGTATCAAATCAATGGCTATTGACTATAGTTCCATAGGGCTCGTGCTTCAGAAGTGAGTTCATACTTCGGCCCTAGGCTCTGGACCTTACTTATATCTGCTTTCTTAGAAATTCGGATTCTATGAAAGTTATCCTGGCGAGGGCCTTGATTCATTACCAGTCTCCTAAACATCACGACGAAGCTAGGGCATTATTCGAGGATGCGCTTCAACGAAACCCAAAGCATGGTTCTGCTCTCGTTGGGCTAGGCTTAATTCTTGAGGAGCAACACGATTACGTTGGTGCTGCCGACTTTCTAGGGCAAGCCTTGGCTTTGGACCCTGACGATCCGAAGATCATGTCTGAGGCGGCGTGGTGTGATGTTCTTGGGGGCAATTTCTCAGAGGGATTGAGCAGGTTGAAGCAGTGCTTGAGCCAGATAACTGGCTTTGATGCTAGATCGCGCGATTTTAAAGCTCAGGTGCTGTGGAGAATCGGACAGGCGCTTTGGAGTTCTGATGGTACTATATCTGCTCTCCTAACATCCTAGCAAGGCTCTCGGTGGCTAATGTTGCATTACAGGAGAGTGTAGGGTCGACTGTAGTGGGCCATACCATTACTTTAGATCTGCAATCGAGAGCAATCAGAACTTTGCGCCAGCCTACACCAGCCTGGGAATTTACTACCAGGACATTGAAGGAAATTTGGACAGGGCAGACAGATGTTTTCAGAAGGCATTTGAGCTTTCAGCTGGGGAATTGGAGGCTGCCGAGCGTCTTGCTAGGAATTTTGCAGAGAGTGGGGAGTGGGAATTGGTTGAGATTGTGGCAAGAAGGGCCGCTGAGGCTGATAAGAAGAGATCGGTACCTGGGAAGGGTGTCAGTTGGCCGCAGAGTGCTATTGGTTTTGTGGAGCTAAACGCACAGAACTTTGTTTTGGCCATACCTGCTTTCCGAGCTGCATTGGGTACTTCACCTGGCGACTTTCATTCATTGGTAGGCCTAGGAGAGGCATATACATCAATGGGAAGGCACCTCTCAGCCTTGAAGGTCTTCCTCCGAGCAGAGGCCCTTGATCCAACAAATTGGTTCGCCAAGTACATGTTGGCCAATGTAAGGCGTGAGATTGGTGAATATGAGGAGGCGTCTATTGGCTATCGTACGGTGCTTGAGTTAAGGCCGAAGGAGTTTGGCGTTCTGGTTGCGTTATCGGAGACCCGATTGGCTTCTGCACGACATTATATTGAGACCGGATTATTCGGACGTGCTGCCAATAGTGCCGTTGAAAGCTTGGAAGTCGCACAAAAGGTTGCCGAAGAAAGACCAGATGCCTTCAATCTCTGGAAGACTGTTGGAGATTGTTGTCTAGTCTTTACCTGGATACAGAGTTTGGTGGACCGCATGCCTAGAGGTTTGGTTGTGCAGATACTCAGGACCGAAATTGATTTAACCGAGTTTGACATCCTTTCAGAAGTCGATGGTGTTGGTTCTCACGCTTTGAGCGATGCTGGAGTCGATGATCTCACCTTGTGCTTGAATATGGGAATATTAGCGTATAAGAGGGCTATTTATGCTAGTGCGGAGGATAGACATGCGCATGCCGTTGCATGGTTCAACCTAGGCTGTGCCGAATATAGATCCTACGTTATTTTACCTGACAGGCCTATGAGACATAGGATGGCGGCCGTTCGGTGCTTCAAGAGGACTATTAAGCTTGAACCTGGGAATCATGAATTCTGGAACGCGCTTGGCGTTGCTACAGGAGAGCTCAATCCTAAAGTAGCTCAACATGCTCTTGTTAGGGCATTATATATTAATCAGAAGAATGCTAGAGTTTGGGCGAACTTGGCGACATTATATCTCTTGCGAAATAATATACAATTGGCGAATGAAGCGTTTTCTAGGGCTCAGAGTGCTGATCCGGAATATGCTTTGGCATGGGTTGGACAAGGCATCATTGCTTCAATGATAGGCAATGAAGCAGATGCGCAAGACTTATTTGAACATGCCTTTGAGATAGCGGACAGTTCTTCTGTGAGTACGATATAACCTCAAGTATGCCAGGCGTAGACTAATCTGTGACAGCCACTCGTGAAACGTCGGTTTTCAACAGCAGCGTTCGATAAGGTCGTTCAGATGCAACACGAATCCGAACTAGTTTCTTTGGTAGGGCCAATATTTGCATTGCAGAAACTGCGGCAAGAGGTATCCGATGAACCCATTGCGCTCCGTCTTGCGGCATTATTTGGCGAGCGCGTAAAAGACTTTGTGTCAGCCTCAGCTAAGCTCGAGGTTGTTTGTCAAAAGGTCGAGCAAAAATACGAGGCTACAGAGTCAGAGGAGGACCTGGTTTGCTACGCACAAGCGAAGGCAGATCTTGCCCGGGTTAATCTTGGCCAGGAGGACTACGGGGCAGCAGTAGAGAATGCCACCCTTGCTCTTGATATTTCCGGTGAGATTTCAAGACTAGAAGAATGCCGGTTGTCAGCACATCTCACGGCTGGTTTGGGGTGTTACTATTCTGGAAACATGGATGAGAGCTTGGAGATGTTCAAGGCTGCCCTAAACGAGTCCTCAGAAAACCCAGATGTGGTTTGTTTGCTTTCTCAGGTTCTCTGGGCGAAAGGTGGGAATGAGGAGAGGGATGTTGCAAGGGAGCAGTTGTTTACTTGGTTCGTATTTATTTATTCATTGATCTTGGAGAATCGCTGACAGAAATCCGATAGTATTGAAAACAACCCTGACCATCTGCAGTCCATAATGCTGCTCGGAGCTATCGGAATTCTGGATAATAATGAAGACGTCTTGGAAGCGGTGATGGATGATCTGCAGGCTATTCGAGGTAGAGAGGATTTAATCAAAGCTTCGAGGCAACAGGTCGACAACCTGCTCACCAAAATAGCTCTACTCCAAGTTAGTTCTCTCAACCCTCCTTCCTACTTAGCCCCACTAAAAAACTTAATCAACGAAACAGGAACGAGACGACGCTATAGTAGCAGCCACAACATCCATCTTCATCCAGCCCTCTCTTTCGAGCGCATGGAACAATCTCGCAAAGCTATCTGGTGGAAACGGCCACGCCACGGCGATGGCACTCAAGGTGGCGCAGGAAAGCAAGGTGCTAGACGCGGAAGAGTTGTCATTCGCCTATGCTCAGCAGGGTATTATGAGTTGCAACCAGAGAGCGATAGTCATTGCTCCATGGAAGGCGGAAGGGTGGTGTAGCCTCGCGGAGGACGTTCAGGCTGCTGTGTAGTTTAAATTTAGTTTAGATTGGCGGTGAATTTTGGCTGGTATTAAACCAGTCTGAATGGTTGGTTTTTTTCTCTGGTGGTGTAGTGAACTACCAGCGCCATGGGCATGGTGATAGGACCTCAAAATAATTTTCCTAAAAGCGCTGGCCTTACTAGATTCTGCCCCACGAAAATAGAAGTAGTATGGTGGTGAATTGTTTGAACCACATTTCGCTATCAAACACTGGGGCTTAGGCCAGTAGTTCAGGATTTGAGGGATTGGTAATCAATTAGGTGTGGATACCCAACTGCTATTTTGCACGAAATTGCGGTATAGTAGAAGTGTGGGTGTGTGGATGTCGGGATGTGGGCATTTGGGGTTCGCCCCACCAGGTGAGATCAGCTACCGTCACAAACTATCAATCGTGCATGATTTACAAGGTCCATGCGTAACTCCACGCCGAATAGTGGAAACAGAAATAACCAATGTTCCTACGAAACACGTATGATAAGTAAAAACCTGGTTAGGAAGCCCACTTACGCACCTACCCTACCCATAGTCGACCAAAAGCTGAGGTGGCCCTCAATTCCGCCAAGCTTCCTTTCACAATAAATCCAGCC
>QFET01006599.1:0-23433 GCA_003316355.1 Tuber calosporum | reverse complement strand
CCCTCCCCTCTATCTTGCGCCCATTCAGGGACTGCCCCCCCCTCACAACTGAGGAAGTGGCTTCCAACCTGGCTCTCTCATCCTCCTCCTCCGCCCCTGGCCCAGACACGATCCCGTATTCTGTCTGGAAGAAGGTACACGCTATCAACCCCTTGATTCTCACCCATCTCCTCGGCCCACTCCTGCAGTTTGGCTTCCACCCTCCTTCTCTAAAAAAGGCAAATGGGGTTATCCTTGATAAGCTTGGCAAAGTTTTGTATGACTCTCCTTCTTCCTTCCGCATTATTGTTCTTCTTCATACCCTGTCCAAGATCTTGGAAAGGGTTGTCGCCTCCCGCCTGGAGCCTATAGCCCGTGCCGTTCGGCTCCAGAATCCTAACCAGTGTGGCTCTCTTCCTGGTCTCTCCTCCTTTGACGCATGTGCTTCTTTGGTTCACACTGTCCGCTCCTTTCAACGTGCACGCCTCAAGGTCTCCACCCTCTTCCTCGATATTAAGGGTTGCTTTGACAATGTTTACTCATCTGTTTTGGCCGAGTCCCTCAAGAGAAAGGCGGTCTATCACTACCTTGTCGCCTGGGTCAGGTCTTTCCTCACTGGTCGCACCTGCTCCTTACTGTTTCAAGGTTCTCCAAGGACCTTTTCCCCTGTTTCTGTCGGCACCCCTCAGGGGTCCCCTGTTTCTCCTTCGCTGTTTGTTATTTATGTTTCCTCTTTGCATTTTTCGGTCCCTAGAGGACTTATTCTTTCCTATGTTGATGATTTTGCCATCACTGTGGCGTCTCTTTCTTATCGGGGCAATGTTCGCTCCCTACAGCTGATTTACTCCCATCTCAAGCGTAGGGCCTCCATTCGTCGTGTGTCCTTCTGTGTCCCTAAGACTGAGTTGATGCACAGGAGGACTCCGCTTCAGCGGTGGGCACTTGATTCTTCTCCAATCGCTATTGATTCGCTTTTGTTTTCCCCGCAGTCCCAAGTCCGTTGGCTGGGTTACTGGTTTACCCCTTCTCTCTCCACTCACTCTCATTTTTCCCGCTGCTTCTCTCTTGCCCAGGGTGCTTTTTCTACTGTTCAGCGCCTGTCACTCCCAGGGTCTGGACTCTCCACCCATTTGTGCCACAGACTGGCCGTTTCCCTTCTGCTCCCTATCCTCCTCTATGGAGCAGACCTTCTGGTGCCCTCCCGCTCACTCTTGGACCGAATGGAAGTCTTTTGGTGTTCTGTTTAGCGATGGATCACCAACTGTTTCCGTTCCACCCCCATCCTGATCCTCACTACGGAAGCCAGCCTCCCCCCTGAAGCCTCCTTGCCCAGGCAGCGTCGCCGCCTCGCCGCCCTCCGGCTGGTGTCTCTCCCGCCCTCCGCCAGTCCCGCTGCAGCTAGCCTTCCTCCTGACTTTCCTTCTCTGCTACAGTTCCTTGCACCAGATTCATTCCGACACCTGTGTAGGCGTCTACTCGCCAATGTTATGCCCCTAAGCTGGAGGACGCCCCCCCCTACACCACCGGTATACAAACACCTCCCAATTGGTGTTCTCGCTCATCTGGCACTACTGCTCCTGGGCTTGTTATCCTTTGCCCCCTTGATTAGGACGGATCTAGTATCCTTTCCCCCCCCCCTGCCGCCTGCAGCAGCCATGACCTCTGCCTACCTTATTCTGCGCCGGAAGGCCAATGATCTCCTTATGGATAACTGGCTCATGCCCGCTCCTCCCCTGAGTATTATCGTTTCCACAGGCGCCTTTCGCCTCAACGTTTCATGGGCCTTGGGAAGTTCATTGCCGGGCGCGTGCCTCAGATGCGCTCATTCAAGAGCTACCTTGTGGCCCACCCCTCCTGGTTTTCCATCAGCCTTCCCACCCTCTGCCCCCGTTGTAGGGAGGAGGATGAGATGTTCAGCCATGCCATCCTACGCTATCCCTCAACGGCCAATGAACGGTCACGCCACCTCCTAAGTGTCACTGACATTGGCCCTAAGGCCCCCCTCTGGTCCTCGTTCCCGCTCCTTCTTGCCCTTGGTCTCTTTATCCGCGAGACGGGCACCGCCTTCCCCCCCCTTATGCCTGCCCATGTGCGTCGCTCCCCCTCCCCAATGATCTTCCCCTCTTCCCCTGCCTCCTCCGTGGCCCCTCTTCTTCTTTCTTCCTCTCCGCCTCGGCCACTTTAGCTTATATTTTCTATAGCTTGGGTTTTCCTGGGTGTTTGTGGTTGTGTTTCCTTTTGTGTTACAAGTTGGCCCTCTGGTCTTGGTTTGTTTCATTTACTTTCTGATTAACCGTATGTGGTGACGTTTTATATGCAAGGCATTACTAGGAGCTTTTGGTGGTGTTCATTCCTTTGTTTGTTCGTTTTGGATTTAAGGCTTTCTTTACGCCATATCTCACAATGCATGCAAGTTCTTGTACCTTAACAAGCAATACATGATATAAATAAATAAATAAATAAATAAATAAAAAAAAAAGACACTGATAGCTAGCTCTTCACGCAACCACCTAAGTTACTTCCTATGTTATATTTTACCTATTAGTTCAATCTATGGTTTACTCTTATTACGACCACCCGTTTACATCACCGACCAAAGGTGATGATCTAGAGAATTTATCGCTAAGGAGCAGTCCCACGGGGTAGGAGTGAAAGGACTCAGCGTTCCCTAGGCGACATAAGGCTGGGAGACCGGAAGAGCGGTAAGACGAGCGGTACGTATCATTACCTGTTGCTGTTAAAGAAGACCGTGTGCCATGTCCGGCAGACTAAGGCTAGGTTTGTAACATATATATATGAAACGAATTGAAGAATTTCTAAACTTCCACTCCTGATCTAAAGCCCAATAATCTCATCATCAGTTCATATGCATTTTTCACAAGTACCCAGATACAAATGTCAGTAGGGTTTGCTGATTATGCAACCTACAGGATTGGGTAACCACCATTATCGATATTTAGCACTATTTTCTAAAAATGTATACCCCTATATTTTGATTTTCCATTAAGTTTATACTTAGTAGAGCAAGGTTTGCACCTAAATTGTCAGCATATAGAGTGATCTTAGTTGCCAGAAAGATTTCCCTGAAACCTTTAATGTGCTATTACATTTGCCTTGCTACTAGAGACAGAACTACATATTCCGCTTACACAATGGTAATTGCGACGGATGCTTGTTTATTCGACAGCAAAGACATTCAGGCATTGTTAAAAAGTATAACATATCATGAGAAGGAGTGGTAGATATCAAGACAGGCTGCAAAGTCCGCATCCACATAGGTGTTCATAGCATTTGTAGTTGTAGTTATACAAGGTTGGAACAGTCACATGTCTTTTGTATTGTCAATCTACTGAAGAACCTTTATAGCAGCCCACATGTGGATTTTGGTTGTATAGGAAGAAAATTGGGAGAGAAAGGAAAATGTCTACTTTTGGTTGGGCCTAATACAAGTTGTCAGGTACATAAGTGATCTCATTATCAATTGGTATTTAGATATGTCCAGTATTTGTTCGTCTACTATTCATGGCTATAGTTGAATACCTAGAGGTATGGATGTAGAGCCTGGCCGTGAGTGTTCCATACCATATCATTCCAGGTCTGACTTGATGTATGGTTGGACAGTAAGATGTATTCCCTCTAATATATAGTGTATGTGTAGGTCAAGTATGAATATTGCTTGCTCTAAGACAATAATATCAAATACAGCTTTTAGGTCTTCTAGATAAGTGTTAACGCTGTAATTGATTGTAAGGGAAAGTGAATCGAACTAGGGTCATAATGTTTCTTTGTAGAGGGATATTGTGTAGCATAGTTCATAGGTAAAATAGGGAAGATTTTGAGTAAAACTTATGATATTTATAATATCTATACAATGTCGCTTAAAAACGGATAAAGCAGGGAAGGTACTTCAATATTCATATACAAGGTCTTAATGTTTGCAAATTACTTTGAACGCAATCAGGGGTGTCCTAGGTCAACACCTAGTTATGGGTCAGATATATTTATTAGGAAACAACTCCATAAATGTCTACTACTCAACCAGAAACACTCTATTTACTCTCAAATTGTAATCACAGTATGATAGCTGTATTTAGAACAAGTCTATGTGCTTTGATTTTGAGAAAGTACTATGATGAAAGACAAAGGATACAAAGTGTATGATACTAAACAGTTATTTTCAATCAGAAATATATTCCTCATCAGCTATTTGAAGGTTGATTTGATAGCAGCTAGAGTGGCTGAGACGTCTAGTAGTCGTCCTCAGGGCATTACCTTTTTTGCTTTTCCAGTTAGGAAATGTGAGTTATAAAACTTTAAGTAGGGTGAATTTGACCTATATTTTGAACAACCATGTCAACATCACTATCTTCATTTCCATCGTCACCAGAACCTTCTCAATCCTCCCACTCATCATCAGCATTATTAATGACTACCTGCCTAGACGTATACTTCTTTTGTTGCCTCACATTCAACTTGACAAGCTTTACTGCCTGTCTTTTAGGACTTGCAACCTTCTCCATCTCTTCAAGGACTAAACACTTTTTCTTCAGGTTTGTAAGTTGCTTGAATTCAAGCTTAAGACCACCCTTTAATTTGCGGCGGTCAGGCTTGGTGCTCTTCCCTATGGCTTGCTGTTGTTGGAGGAGTTCTTTGTCAATGCTCAATTCTGCCTGGGTCCCTTGATATAGGGAAACAAGCATGGTAACATAGTTTCTGATCTCAACTGTAGGTTCTATTTCAGGCACCTCATGTAAGAACTTTACGAACTTGTTTAGGCTTGTAGATCAGTTACTTATAGCAGCAAGTGGGCGAAGACCTGGTCGCTGAATTGCAAGGGATAGTGGGTATCAGGCTTTTGATTGAATGGTGGGATCACTGGGGATTCGATGTCGGTTGAATGGTATTAGACCAGTTGCATGCCATGCTGACAGAATATTCTTCTTGGTAAAGGTCTTGAGTATTGCTCGATAGAGCGTGGGATAGAAGTCACCCTTTAGCAGCTTTGAATCTAGTCTATAAGCTCATATCTTTGTTTTAACCTCTTGTTTTTAGTATGTATTGAGAGGAGAAAACAAACTAACATTAAATGGCTGAAGCACATGGGTCGAGTGTAGAGGGAGGTAGAGGAGGTAAATATTTTCCTCATTAGCAAATTCAATAAACTGAAGGTTCTCACGTGGGGAGGGAGGTAGAGGACGTAAATATTGTGCTTATTAGCAAATTCAATAAACTGAAGGTTCTCACAATAGGAATTGTGGCCATCAAGGAGGAGGATTCAATGCATTTAATGCCATTTGAGGGTCGGGTTTTCAGCTCAAAAACTTTATCAACTACTCCAAGGTGATCTGGTAATTGGAGTATCCAGTAGGCGAATGAGTAAAGAAGGCATCCTGTTTCTCCTTAAAGACAATATTGCTATGATAACTCATAACATGTACCCTTGCAGTATAGATAATAAGAGGATGCAAAACTATTCCAGATCCTGAAAAAGCTTCAATATCAGTGAACCAACTCCGGTCACCATCCTGAATACCCTTTGCATTCCTCCTTGATATTCTGCAAATAACATGGTCACTACCAGTGAGCCCAAGGGTAAATCCCTTCTTATCCACATTCTAAATATTCTCATCTTGAATTGGAAACTGTAGTGAGTATTGTAAAACTGTTTGAGGTGGGATTCAAAGGATTAAAGGTCTGAAGCAAGTACCCTCTGCTTGTCTAGTACCTTCCCTACCTTAGATTGTATTTCTGGATGATGAATTAAAAACCGTTGTATCTAGTTCCTTTCTACCTTCTCTGCTCTTCCTTGATCTTTCAAAATGGCATAGCCTATTAGATAAATATGAGAGCGACGTGGAGGCAACCCACAATCCTCCCACTTTTCAACCCACTTGACCAAGGCCTTCTTGTATTCATTGCTGAGTATTTGCTAATCAGGATGGCATTGAATTGCTGCCGGCATGCGGCAATGAAACCGCTTGTTTGGTGTTATGTTGGAAATCTCAAACTGTTGACTTGCTTTGCGAATTGAGAGTCCTGGAGTAGTTAGGTGAGCTTTACTAGCATTGGCTATCCTGTCCTCTTGAATGGCTTTCATTTTAAGCATTCTTTGTTATAATGGGAAGTTTTTCGTAAAGGTGTTACTAAAAGAGGCAAGGAGATCACTGAGGAAAAGTATTTGTCAAAGATATTGATATTTAATTTAGTAGCTCACATTATATATCTCAGATTTTGAAGCAACAACTTCTGATATCATTGAGAATACTCTACCTATTGTATATATGTGAGCAACAATGGGATTAAGGCAGCACATGGGCCATTGTGATTGAACATAGTCATATTGGTAAAAATTGACAATTACTTCAATAACAATAACAAAACTCTAGATATTTTGAAAATTATTAAATATAATCAATGCTTATCTCACACTAACATTCTATTGATGTCTTACGTATCTAAGACTAAGATATTGTCGTTTTATTCACTTTTTGATTGACAATATCTAATAGAGCCTGGTGAGCCATAATAGGTGTTGACCCATAACACCCCCTCTTACGTTTTATCTTATCCCTAGGATATATACCTCACAATTTTCTCTATTCCAATCCAAGTGTTAACATCCTTTGACCTTGCAAGGTTTGTTCCCCTCATAGTATGTAGTACTGGGGGAGGACTTTTTTCTCCGAGGCAGGGTTAAGATGCACTGTAGGACAATTTGGATATTCTTCTGCTGTTTACATTTGACCCTCCAGTTTTGAACTTGCCACTAGATTCTTAGAATACGAAGGAGCCAGGTAAGTTGTTAAGTATATCTGCTTTCTGGTATTTTATCCCACTTTACAGGTGGTTTTCGGAATGACTTGTGGACGATTAGTCACTTAGCTTGTCGTCGACGATCCCTCTCCTTACAACTTGTCCTGATAGTTCCTTTGACCATGAGCGTATCCACTTCGGGCATCATCCTAGGTTTGATGGTTACTAGGACAGCTTATTTCTAGTGTATCACTGGTCCCATAGTAGACTACATAGGCTTGATCCTTGTTAACTGGCTGTAACTCCTAGAGTTATTTACGAATCCCTATCTTTAAATATGGGTTGATTAGCAAGAGAGGCCCTTATATACTCCCCATGGATGGTATCTCTTTGCAGGGATGGCGATAATGCTTATGATATCTTAAGAGGTACTCTAAGAATTTAGTTTACAAAGGAAGCAAGGAGTTTTAGAAGCTGCATAGGTTGCATTAACCTGCGTAGGGCTGTGCGGGAAGGATATGATTGAGTTGTGAAAGGTCAAAGTTGAGCTGCAGAATTCTCCTAGTGTTATCTGTAGATCTTGTTTGCCTAACATGTGGTACATCCTCAAAAGTTTAGTCTCGTAACATCCAGGGTTTTTATCGACCCATTTTGTGTTCAATAACATAATGAAGGATTCTATTAAACAAAGTTTTTATAGTGAACTGAACAGGAAAGTTTATAAAATTAGAGGCGTTTTCTTGGCCATGCCAGGAAAAGCTTTTCCACATTTTTCCTAGTGTAGCAGCTTTTGCATTTCAGATTTTGCTTATGAAAATCGTCAACTAATATCTTTGCATGTTATAGATTCTGGCTTTGTTCCTGTGACCTTTCATCTTCAGATCAACTAGTCCACTTCCCAAAGTATATTAGTTACTACATTTGTCAATTACAACTATGAACTTACAGTTGTAAGATATTATTGAACTACCTACAATTCTCTTGATCTCCAGTGTAGAATCAGAATTGCTTTCTCCAAGAGTGTGAAAGGTTTGCTCCTGGACCTGTTAGTCAGATATCTGATAGGGGCCAGTAATGATACCGGAATGATTGGATAAATCATTCGTTATGGTGAAATTTCTAATTTGTTGGTGTGTTTTCCCCTTTTTTCTATCACCTTAAACTGCTCCTTGAGCTTTGGACTAAGCTATTTTGCTGTTACTTTAATGCCTATATTTTTTAGCATTTAGCATGGCTTGGTACAGAACCTTGATGTGTGATTTCTACTTTGCCTCTTGGTTATTATATGTGCTTATATTCCCCCCCCTTTGTTCTAATTCCCCAGAAGCCTGTTGATGTATAGTCGGCATCCAGTACCCGAATAATTGAGTTCTTGGACTTAGGGCTGCACGTTCTTTCATTCACTCAATCTGTTGGTGTAACTTGTAATTAGCCTACAGTGGTGACATCCACAATATGCTAGGTAAGGAGGTGTTATACAGATACTCAGCTAGTTTTAACAACTGGTGCCAGTCGGTCAGATTATAATTGCCAAACCTCGGGAGGTATTCATTCATTACTTAGTCGGTCTGTTCTATTTGCCCATCCATTTGTGGCTACAACACATTAGACAATATTTGTTTTATGCTCAAGCTTTTGACTAGAGACTTTCCGAATTCCCTCAAAGTTATTTGCACCCATGTCAGATATAATGTGTCTTGGGAGTCCTTCTACTTTCTACACTTCTGGGAAGAATACATTCACCATATCCTTAGCTGTTTTATTGTATTCCAGGCCAATAAAGTCTGCAATTATTGTAAATTGATCAACTACCACCATAATTTGTGTTTTACTTACGAATTTGGTAGTTGTGTGATGAGGTTGGTAGATATCGATAACCAAGCATGATAGAGACCTTTTCAAGGTTGCCACAGGCTGAACTGTGCATGTTGTGATGATTGATGATATTGTTACAAAATACATGATCACACATAGCTATTGATCCTAGTACCCTGTCCTATCCAGTAAAGGACTCTGCAATTAGTTGCAAGGTTTTTACCTGCTAAGGATGTCATGCTAGCTAGAGTTGTTAGATCATTCGGCTATGGTTGTTTCGAACTCTTCGTTTATGACAATAAAAGGGTAATTCATGTAGTAAATTAGCCCTCTGCTTACTTCTGACTGACTTTAATATGGTTTGCCTTCTTTTCCCGCTGCTCCCTAATCCTGCTGGTACCTTTCCAGTCTAAATCATTGTGCCTACTTCTTGACTGGACCTTGATGGGTCCTGCTTGTATTTCCTAATATTGAACCTGGACCTTATCACATTATACAACAGGCCCATTCTTTATTAATGCTTCGCCTGTGGGTCTGTTTCATCAACAAATCGTTTAACCCATTGGTTTGCTTAGACATAGTTAACTACTACCCTAGTTTAGCTAGGGGTGGATCTTCTGGGTGATAGATCAGTCCTTCAGAAACTGCTTTCACATTATTGTCTTTTTGCAAGTCTGTCGACTTCCATTGACTCATATGTGTGTATATTTTCAATGATCATCTTGGCTATTCAGTGCCTTTTGCGGACCTGGCAACCACATTTGCCATAGTTATTATGATAACCTTGACTTCCCCAGTGTAATTAGTGTTAATCACATCTCTGCTTATGCTGATTCTATACCTAGCTGCAAATACACTTCACAGTGCCAAGCTAGTATTATTTCCTTGTAGCTGTCCAATTGCAATTTATTTTTCTCCCAGAAGTTGTCCTTTGGTTGGGACCATGAAACCATTTTGCTCATATATGTTATCTCCTACTGCAAGTTGCAAACCTATTGTTGGCATTTTCTCCTGTTGTGACAATAATTCAATTCTATGGGAATATGTAGTCTGATTCATTACATCCTGCTATTAAGATTAGCAGATTCAGGGGAAAAGGGAATCTGTATAGGATTAAATCTTTTTTCATAAACGGAGATTGTCTAGGAAGGCTGGTATATAAAGGTTTTGAGTAAAACTTATAATCTTGAGAAGATCACTTCTCTGTTGCTTGATGATAGCTAAAGCTCGGGAGGCACTTAAATATTTATATCCCAGGTCTGAGTGTTTGCAGAGTACTACAAACTTCTATATTTTAATATGCTTCCAACAGTTTCCGTCCATTAACTCTATGTGCAAGAAGCGTTTGAGCCAGAGAATAAAGTTACCACGGTAGCTTATCCACACGTCAGAGCTCCTTTGTTCAAGCTGGTGTGAACCATTTATCAGTTGGAGATGTCGTTCTTCGGTCTGCTGCTTAAACCTAGGTAGTCTATTATGAATTTACCAATAGTTTCCACCAAGTCCAAGTGGTCAACGTGGTTGGTGACCTATCTGGATACTGCCAGCTCTCCCGGTGTCATGCAAATTGCATCCAGGATGACTTAAGTCTTACCATCGGTCTAATACTGTATCATATAACTATATCTCTACTTAGAAACCTATTCCGATAGGCCCGTGGACCATGATAGGAATGTTTTCAGTGTCACAGTGGGTTCTCATATGTTTCTTGGAGCCCATTCACCATATTCTCATATTTGCACGGAGCCTTCATTACATTTGGTACATTCAAGTGAAGGAAGAACGGAATGGGCTACAACTCTGCGGACACGGATCCTATGCACTTGATTCCAGTTGCATTAGGTCTTCTGAGTCTCCCTCTTTATATACCCTGCGTACAGTATCTGGTCGGATGGACAGCCACGACGATTATAGTGTATCAATAGGGCGCCATTTTTTGGTTTTTTAGTAAGGGGACACTTTTTGCTGTAGGCGCCGCAGGTGACGTGCATGCCCATCACAGGGGTAGGAGGGGTATCAGTAGTATCTCAGCCTAATTTTGTATGAATTCAGTGCTGGATTCCAGTACCTGGTACCCATGTGCCTAACACCTGCATTTATTGCTTAAACTTCCTTGTATACACGTGTATCGTCAATGTTTAAAAGTGAGCTGACTTGGGGATTAAGTGTTCGCAGTGCGCTGCTTCCTCTTTGGTCCAATACTCTGGCTGTCGGCTTAAAGTATCAGGTTTACCTTACCTATTTCTAGGAAGCTAGAGAATTTTCAAATTCTAATTGACCTACTCATATGCCCTGTATATCTGCCTTAGATTCCACACATTAGTGTCAGCAAATTCTGTCAGTTTTGGTAATATGTGTAAACTATTATTGGTTCCTTGGTCTACCTAAGTACTCTTACCAGCCTTAAATGTTACAAAGATAACCAGCAACTCTACATCATACATCTCATCGTAGCATTTGGCATGGCTCAACTTGCCTGATTGAAGGCGAACCAGATGAAGGCTTTTGACCTTATACTGTCATAGGACACATCCAAGCACAAAGTCACTCGAATCAGTTTCCAAAACTGATTCTCACTCTTGGCAGAGGAGTCTTAAAATCAGTTAGGTGATAAATCTTTTGTTTTACTCCCCCAAAGCTTGATCCTGCTCTGGTCCCTTGCTACTCCCTCAGGGGACATCTTGGATGGTTTGAGCGATCAGTTTACAGAATTTCCGAAAATATTTGTTGAAAAGTGTGTAAACCTTAGCAAAGCAAAGGAAGATTTGCACCACTTTAACTGAATGAGGTAGGTAAGAATTTATTATTGATTACACCTATCTCTCCCTCATGGTTACTCTGTCTGTATTCACAATATAGCCAAGAAATATGACCTTGTCAATTTTAAAAAATGATTTCGAGGTTAAAATAGTAACCTCATATTCCACCAACCATGTTAGAACCTGTTCAACTAGCTTGCAATAATCTCCTTCATTTTCGGAATAGACAAGGTTTTGTCAACGTCGACCAGCACCCCAAGATCAACTAATTTAGCCCACCATTGATCATCATTGCTTGAAAAGTGGCCAGTATCTTAACTAGTCAAAAGGGATAACATTGTATTCAAAAGACCTATCTCTAGTACGAAATGCCGTTTTCCACTCCTTACCTTCTTTGATTCTAAGTAGGTAATATTCATCTATAATGTCGAGTTGCATACATTGAGCTTCTCCAGCTACTCTGTGAGAGAATTCACTCATTTGGGGAAGTGGGTCTATGTAAGAGATTGTGTACTTATTTAGTTGGCGGTAATGCACAAATAGCCTAATGTATATATGTAGTTTGGGAACAAACATGATTGCTGCCCGATGTCAGGGAGCTGCTTTCTACAATTTTTCCCAGGTGCAGCATTTCCCGTGGGTACATACTCTAAACATCAACCTCATATTCTGAGAGGGGATAAATTAGTCACCAAATTGGAGCGGCTCATGTGACAAGTTTGATCGCCATGTTTAACATTTTTCACTACCAGGATTTACTGCAATTTGAGGCATTAAGACTCCTATGAACTTATAATACAGTTCAGGTATTATTGGTAGCAATATTTCTTCTTCTGTAGATAACAGGTTGATTGTCACAATATAACTACTTCAGGCACTTAGACTGAGGAAAGGTACTTAGGGACTAACTTAGATAGGATAACCCAGCAATACCGGCTGTGCATGGCCTATCATTGAGTACGGTAACCTTGTTGGGCACAAAACCATAAGTCAAGCTTGGATAGAGTAACTCTCTTAGGAAGGGTAACCTGGAAGTTCCGGTGTGGATAGACAACATGTTAGAGAGGGTAACCGGCTGCCCCAGTTACACCCAGTAACTACGTAGAATAGATAACTAAGGACAGGAAGAAATCAAGGTCATAGGTTTACAGGCTGCCTGGCACGCATATCTATTTAACCATGAGAAGCTTGGGAAGAGCTGCAAGTGTAAATAAAGGAGATGTGATACCACTAGTTCTGGAAACCTAGAAAAGCATTGCGCTGACTACTGACATAATGTAAACTATCACCAGGTTGAGTTACCATACCTTTGTTTATGCATAAGCGTAGAGAAATCTGTTATTACACTTGTATAATATAACACAAACTATGACACTCTACTTAAATCAACCAGAGGTGATTTTTTGTTCCTTTGTCAACCTAAAACCCTCATAAGGCACCCATATTCTCAATTTGTGTGACTACAGCTAAGCGATAGAGTTGATACAATGCAAGCAAAATTAGTGTTTTCAAAGGGAGTAAGGTAACACAGTATATGCTTCGGCCATCCAACTCACCGGATGCTTTGGGCATATAATGTAAATGGTGGGAGATGGCTAACCCAGGAAAGTTACTAGTATTGACACTATCAGGAACCCTGTATGTGCCCTATGTGCCTGATATTCGTAGATGAGGCCAGGGAGCCCTCCAGAAAGGGTCACTGGTAGTCTTGGAGATTATGAAGTATGTATAGTAAATGCTCTACTAGGCAAGTAACAATTGCCCAGGCACATGTTGATATATCAGGGCATATTAGAGGACTTGTACCTATTCTGTCTCATAACTGCTGTGGTGGTTAACAAACCATTGGCTATGAGTAGTCCTCATTAAGCCAACACAGTAGTGTGTTACACATATAGGATATGGTAATAGGCTTACACACCTAAAGATGTGATTGTATTTAGATCTGAGAGGTGACTATTTTGACTACAAACTACACTAGTAATAGGTAGGCTCAAATCCAGACTACACAGCCTTGGTGAATGGAGATACGGTAAGGTAGTCAAGTGGGTCAATTACCTATGTTATATTCTTGATAATCTGAGTGCATCAGTACAGGAGGGTTTATATGCAAGGAAGGCAGCCATCCCGAGTTGGCATCTGGTCTTCTGAAAGATATTGCCCATTCAATGACATCAAAATAAACTGGATTCATTTGGAGACCAGATTAAATGATATTCAATGGTGGAGTACTTGACACAGTCAGAGTAAGAGAAAGATTGGGACATCGGTACGTGAAGCCAGGACATACGTCTTCCGGGTTCAACTGTGTACGTACTTTAGGAGTATGGCCAAAGTTTCTTAGTATTCTTCAAATTAGATTAAATATAAGTATAGGGAAAAGTGCATACCTATTAAGCAGTTCCCCCAATGGTTAATAAATCCTCAGTCTTGTTAACACATCAGGCATTTGAAATCTCAATATCATGATAAATCATTACCAACTCCACTAAGGAGGTTTGCATCTCATCTGCACTTGCCATCAGGTAGGGACTTGTTTACCTCCATCTCCGCTCACCAAACACATCAGAGTCTACCTCTTTGAGTCTATCCTTGCCTTTCCATCCTTGTTGATGATTTTCTCGCCTTTCCTCATTCTTGTTTCAGTTTAAATAACCTGTTTTCACTACCTGTGTCACGATTATTGACTAAGCAGGTATGGTGTTTCAGATGACTCACACTTGTAAGTCATATAATATAAGAATTTTCATAGATGACAAACATTATGAGTCATGGGTTTCGCGCATGTGACCACTTTAGGGCACAGGACTTGTTTTATAAGATTTGATTTGTTTGGTATACTGGGAAGTTGTCTCAGCAGAGTCAACCAATGGATTTCATAGTATGACTCAATATGAGTCAGGCAGAGAATATGACTTATGTATAAATTATGTGTAAGGCACAATGTTATAGCATAAGTACGAAAATACAAAACAGTATTAAGAGTGTATAATGTGCACGCTTGTGTGAGGAGTATTGTAGTATGATTGTAGATTGGTAGTAGTTCTTGTCCTTAATTAACAAAATAAAGTAGGTGGCAACCAGCTATTTATACAGGTGTGTATCCTCTATGTACTCAGTAACAAAAATAGGGAAATCATTGTCAGAAACATAAGTGCGAACATGTTTGACCCTGAAAAACTACCAAGGAAATCCCAATGAAATATGCGTAATCTGAACCCGTTTGCGCGAAATAATCGGAAAAATAACACTTGTTACATGACTGGTAAAAGGTCACTATACATGGAAAGATAACCGAGAAATGCCGCACATAACACAAGAAATATACGGATTAATTCTCAAACTTTATCATGAAATATAACCAAGAATATGATATACCCTAACGGTAGTAATGTCCTTAATTTCACTGAGTAAACTAGAAATAACCAAGCTGAGACATAAACAATATTACCATAGGAAATATACATATTAAACGAATTGAAGAATTTCAAGACTTCCCCTCATTATCTACAGCCCCACAATCTTATCATCGATTTATGTGCCGCTTTCACAAATACCTAGGTACATATGTTGGCAAGGTTTTCTGAGGACGTAACCTTCAGGAGTCTGAAAGAACCGTTATCGAGTTCATCACGTATTTTATGAAATTGGAGATCGATGTGTTTTGTCCATTCATTTAGTTGAGGGTTAGTTATCTGAAAATTTGCACAGTTATTGTCAGCATATAAAGCGATCGGTGTTGTAAGCTGGATGTGTCTGAGACCTTTGATGTACCATTGGATTTGCCTTACTGCTAGGGACATATCTACATATTCCGCTTCCGTAGTAGATGTTGCAACTAAGGCTTGCTACTTGCACAGCTAGGATATACAGGCATTGTTAAAGAGAATAACATACCCAGAGACAGAGTGGTGGGTATCGAGACAAGCTCTAAGGTCCGTATCCACATAGGTGTTCATAGCGTTTGTAGTTGTACAAGGGTAGAAGAGTGCAAGGTCTTTTGTGCCGTGAATGTACCGCAGGACGTGTTTAGCGGACTCTAGGTGGATTTCGGTTGCGCAGGAAGAAAATTGAGAGAGAAAGGATATTGTATATGCTAGATCAGGTCTAGTTCTAGTTGTCAGGTATATAAGTGATCCTATATTCGATTGGAAATTTGACATGTACGGTATCTGTTCATCCACTGTCCCTTTCCGTAGTTGAATGTGTTTGGGTAAGGGGGTAGAGACTGGCCGTGAGTTTTCCATACCATATCACTTTAGGACTGACATGATGTATCGTTGCTGCGTAAGATGTATCCCGGCTGTTGTATAGCTGATGTGGAGGCCAAGTAGGAATGTAGCTTCCCCTAAGTCTCTAATCTCAAAAGCTGTTTTCAGGTCCTCTATGAGAGAAGTAGCTTGGAGAGTGTAGGCCGAGTATATAGCGATCTCGTCAACGTCAACCATGAGGCATATGTTGTATTTACCGTGAACAAATATTCATGGGTCTTGGGCGGATGTCGCATAACCTTTGGATGTTAAGTATCTAGTGAGCAGAGCGGACCATGTGTTCGCAGATTGCTTAAGTCCATATAGACATTGGTTAAGTCGCCATACTTTGTCTCAATTAATGAACCCAGGTAAGAGTCGCAAATAGACATCTTCTTTCAACTCACTATGAAGGAATGCAGATTTGACATCGAATTGCCGTGGTCACCATTTGTTCTTAGCACATATCTCAAGGAGGAAATGGAGTGATTCATATCGTATGACCGGAGCGAAAGAATCTCCAAAGTCAAAACCTGCTACTTGTGAGAATCCTTAAGCAACAGCCCTTGGACGGTACCTTTCTAATGTACCATCAGCATTTCGATTAGTCTTAAAGACTCATTTACAGTCAATAATCTTGCATCCTGTAGGTTTATCTACTTCATTGAAAGTACAACTTTTCTGAGGTGCCTTTATTTCCACGTTCATTGCGCGGGTCCAATGTTCCTTAAGTGAGCTGTTCACTACTTGGGTGTAGGTTTTGGGATCCTCGTTGGATGGTACAGTGACATTTCTGCCAAAGTATTGTGGTGAGCGAACGGTTCTGGGCGATCTGGTCCGTGTCTCAGGAGGATTTTCTGGTTGGACTTCAGGTACAGGAGGTTCCGGTGTTTCTTCACGAGTTTGGTGACCGTCATAATCTTCAGGATGTGAAGGAGGTGGAGGTGGATGTACTTCAATGGTTGGTTTGTCATTGGCTTTCAGTAGTAGAGTTTTATCGGGTGCCGGTGCTGTTTGGTAGGAAGGTTGTTAGACTGTTGCAAAGGTCTCTGAGGAGGGTGCAGATTCCTTAGGGTCAAGAGGTAGTATAGTCTTGGTTGTTCAGTAGTGCTGACGCGTTTCTGAGATCTTGTGCAATGATGGTATGTATATACAGTATATTTTGTAGAAGGAAGTATATCTAACAAGGTATCCTACTATGGCCCGGGGCGGTAACTTAGTTCCTAGTATTCTGGTCTCCTCAGGTAAATGAACAAAGTATTTGGTCCCTGAGAGGCGTAGGTGGTTTACTAACCACTTCTTGTTGTAGAGAGATTCATAAGGCATTAGTTTTCCTATGGATCGGTTAGGAAGGATGTTCCGTATGTATACAGGTGTTGTAACTGCTTCTGCCCATAAAGGTGTTGTAAGACCTGATAAGATAGAGCGTGTAGATGTGATAATGGTCCTTTTGAACCGTTCGGCAACGCCATTAGATTCCTGAGACTAGGGAGGTATTTTGTCATGTATGATACCCAGTTTTTCAAACATGGGTATCATATCTTAGTTGACATATTCTCCTCCGTTATCGGTCCTAAATCGCTTAATGGAAGTGGTGTCCTGGGTGTGTCTTTCTTTGATGAATTGGTTGAACACTTTAACGGTATTGAATTTGGCTTTGAGAGGATAAATTCAAGTGTACAATGTACAATCATCAATAACGGTGACATAGTACAAGGAGTTTCCGAAGGACTAGTGGAGAATTTTCCTCTGAAATCAGAGTGGATTAAGTCCTAGGGATTTTACTACTTTTTTGTCGTTAGATTCGGGTTTGCGTCTTGTGGTTATAGATGTAATCCAGGTTTCACACGGGCAGTATTTCGGAACTTCTGCGCTAGTAGGATTGTCTAAGTAGTTGTTACTTTTGAGGTAGAATAGTGTAGGATGTCCGAAGGATTCATGCAACTGTTGGTAGGTCATCTTGTTCGCCAACACTTTCTCTTCTTGCACAACATAATCTTGAACGTCAAGCTTTCCTGTCACAAATCGTGACTTAGCAATATGGAATGTTTCACATGACTCACGATTTGTGAGATCATTTATGATTATGATGTTTGATTTGATTTATTGTTTCATGACTCACGTTGGTGAGGTCATATGATGTTATGACTTTCGCACCGGACTACAAGTATGAGTCAGGGGTTTCACGCATGTGACGCGATTAGCGCACATGATCTTTTATGGAAATTGGATACTAGGGGAATTGTATACTGTGACTCAAATTGTGAGTCATAGGACGTTTGTTATACTATGACTCACACGGCAGTCATAGTAAAGAGGTGACTCATAGTAAAGTCACCAGGGTTAGGGTTGTGGGAAGAGCACCTATATAAGGAGGGTCACGGACACAGATAGCTAGCTCTTCACGCAACCACCTAAGTTACTTCCTATGTTATATTTTATCTATTAGTTCAATCAATACTTTATTCTTATTACAACTATCCGTTTATATCACCGACTGAAAGGTGATTGGAGAAACCTCTCGATAAAGAGCAGTCGCACAGGCTAGGAGTGAAAGGACTCAGCGTCCCTAGGCGACATAAGACTACGAGATCTGAAGAAGCGGTGAGACGAGCGGTACGTATCGTTACCTGTTGCAGTTAAAGAAGATAGTGTGCCTTGTCCGGCAGACTAGGGATAGGTTTGTAACATTTGGTTGCGTCTTTTGCGACACTTAACGAATACAAAACGGATTCACCTACAGATACAGAAGTACCAGACTTCAACGACCCACAGACTTTCCTAGGACTACAAGTAGAACTCGGACAAGCCTTAAGCGAGATATCGCGAGAAGGATCTCCAAGACCCCCAAGCCCGGTCACCTCGGAAGCAAGATCAAGATCAGGGTCAGTAAGCTCTGGAGCATCCCCAATACACAGGATGTCGGGGGTAGCAGGACCAGCAGATACGATAACTCTCACGAGAGAACAATTCCAATAATTGATCAGAACGGTGCAGGAAAATCGACAAGCACAAACGGTACGAAGGCCGAAAATCAAAACCCCGGATTCACTTACAGGCGACCGTACCAAACTGCGAGCATGGCTAGTCCAACTTGCAATGTACTACACAGCACCAGGATGGGGGGAAAACAAAGACGGATAAAAAGAGGACTTCGCCAAATCCCTACTGAGAGAATCTGCAGGCAAATGGATTACTCCATATGTGGAAGGAAAAACCCCAGCCACATGAAATAACTGGGCAGAATTTCAAGCCACTCTACGCATTCAATTCGGCGACGTGGATGCTAGGGAAACACCAAGATATAAAATCGAGAAAATCAAGCAAGGGAGCCGGAATGTGACTGATTTCTGGAACGAGTTACGACTATTGGCAACGAAGGCAGAATACTATGAAGCAACCTTGGGAACGGCCTTCCTAAGGGGCTTACACGAAGAAATTCAGAACGCATGGGCCATGAGGGCTCAAGACTTCAAGACGACTGAGGAAATGGCGGTATAGGCCATTAATCAGGAAAACCGCTTGGACGTTATCAAACACGTGCAAGGAAGGTCAAAGACCAAAACATACGACAACGTCCACAGCTACGACGGCACCCTCAAGACCCAACGACTACAGAAGTCCCCAGGAGATCCAAAGGACCTAGATGCAACTAGGCGAAGACAAGCTCTTAACATATCAAAAACCGAATATTGGAGGAGAAGAAACAACAATCTGTATATGGCATGTGCGAAGCCAGAACACATGATGAGAAACTGCACCAACCTGAAAGACGAGAAAGAATACCCGGCGAGGACAGTCAGTAAGGTTCAGAACCCACAATGGAAACAAAGAACTGCAATCCGCGAAATGGACCTCGAAAGCGAAAAGAACGAAGAGGAAAAAGACGACGGTCCCCAGTAAGCGATGGTCTGAGGGACAAGGGGAAAAAGAAACCCGTCGAGATACGAAACTTCTACGCGGCACTAAACAACACGGGATCACTGGAACACGAAAATGACCATGTCATGGTAAAAATGTGACTACATGGCAGAGACGAGATTATCAGCATCAACAGAATGATTGACTCAGGAGCAACTAAGGACTTTATTGATAAGGAGGTATGCGAAAAGTACGGCATGCCTATGGCGAAAGCCAAACAACAACGAGAAATTTACCTGGTGGACGGCAAACTCAGCGCTATGGGTCCAGTTACTCATACAACGACAGTACCTATGGACATCGGTAGCCATAGGGAAATGATTACCTTCCAAGTGGCGAATTTACAAAACCATGGAGCAGTTCTTGGAATGCCATGGTTGAGAGAACACAGCCCCTCGATTGATTGGGGAAAGGGGACCATCACGTTTGATAGTAAGAGATGCACGACCTGGTGTTTAAAAGAGTCACCGAGGGTCTTTACAGTCCCAGAAGTGGAAGCCCTGGAGGAGAAGTTAGATATGAAGTTCTCAACGGTTCAGGCGAAAACGGATAAACAGATCCTAGTCAAAAAGTTGACTAAAAAGGCAACGATGCCTACGAGGGGCTCACGGAGGGCGGAAGGACTCAACCTGTACGCTAGCGGAAGAGCAACGATAGGAGCCAAAGGGCAAGAAGTTATCCGAACCGGAATAGCTATCCGATTACCACCAGGCAGTTATGGGCGCATTGCACCACGAAGCAGGTTAGCAGTCAAGAACAGGCTTACAACCAACGCGCGTGTAATTGATGCGGATTATACAGGTGAACTGAAGGTAGTAATGGTGAACCTCGGGGACGAAGACTACACAGTCAACTCCGGTGACAGGATAGCGCAACAGATATGCGAAAGATACCAGGACGGGGAATGCAAGGAAGTCGAAGTACTTGCAAAGACTGAACGAGAAGACAAAGGATTCGGAAGTACAGACCACCAGAGAGACCGGGACAGAAACGAATCAGAGGGTACCCGGGAAGAGACAAAATAGGACCGGAAACGAATAGAGATCTGCGAGATCTCGGCCCAAGCCTTTGGGAAGTTCTACAGAAGAGGAGAGATTACAGGCATTCTAAAGTGGAACCAGGAGGACGGCCAATGCGATTTGAAGGCAATGAATGTCAGTACCGAACTGGCTATTAAGGCCAAAAAGTACCAAGGGAAAGAACCCTTGGAACAGATGATACCAGAGGTATATCACCAATACTTGGATCTATGCGGAGAGAAAGAAAATACCACGTTACCGCCTTACAGAAAAGGAGTGGACCATGAGATTAACCTAGAAAAAGGAAAGACAATCCCAGCAAAGAGGTTATATCTACTAGGAGCGGCGGAACTGGAAGAATTGAGAAGCTATTTGAAACAGAATCTGGAAAGGGGATGGATACGAGACTCCTTCGCGGAAACAGGAGCACCCATCCTTTTGGTCAAAACGAAGGACGGAAGATTACCACTAAGCGTGGATTACCGAGGACTTAATGAAGTCACGAAAAAAGATCGGTACCCACTCCCACTCATCGGCGAAGCCTTGGATAGGCTAAATAGCGCCTGATACTTTACCAAGCTGGACATTAAAGATGCATACCACAATGTGCGGATCAAGAAAGGAGACGAATGGAAAACTACATTCGCGACACGATACGGAACTTACGAATACTTGGTAATGCCATTCGGCTTGACCAATGCACCGGCAACATTCCAGAGATGGATCAATCAAACGTTACACCGATTCTTGGACATATGCTGCATAGTATATTTGGATGACGTACTGGTATACTCAGAAACAAAGGAGCAGCACCAGAAAGACGTGGGAAAGATGCTGGAAGCGATTGGAAAATCCGGAATGAGAATCAAGCCAACTAAGTGTCAATTCCACAAGACAGAAGTGGAATAGTCGAGATTTATTATTGACCAAGAAGGAGTCCGAATGGATCCGGCCAAGACGGCAGCCATATGGGAATGGGCGATTCCGAAGAATAAACCCGATATCCAAAGATTTATGGGATTCTGCAACTTTTACCGAAGATTCATCGAGGGGTTTAGCAGGACAGCAAAACCTCTATACAATCTGACAAAGAAAAATGCAAAATGGAAGTGGGGTACAGCTGAAAGTGAGAAGTTCGCTAAGATGAGAGAGAAAATAACTTCAGCACCCGTACTCACCCATTACAATCCGGAAAGACTGATCATGATCGAAACAGATGCATCGAAGTATGTCTGTTCAGGGATTCTATCGCAACAGTGTGAAGACGAGAAATGGCGGCCGCTGGCATTCCGATCAAAGACAATGACGAATGCGGAATGCAACTACGATATTCACGACAAAGAACTATTGGCCATAGTACAAGCACTCAAGGAATGGAGAAGATATGTGTTGGGAAGCCATCACAAGACAAGGATCCTCACTGACCATAAGAATCTGGTCCCTTTCACGACAACAAAAGATCTCAATGAACGACAGATCCCGTGGAGCGAGAAGTTAAGGCAATACAAAATACGAATCGAATATCAGCCAGGAAACGAAAGTGGCAAGCCTGACGCAGTGACAAGAAGAAGTCAAGATGCACCAGAAGAAGATGACGATAGGATCAAACAGAAACAAAGGATCCTATTACCACAAGAAAAATACTTTGATGAGATAAGGATACAGGAAATGGATACGATTAGCTTTCCTGGAGAAGAGATGAGAAATCTGAGGGAACAGAGCGAGAAGGACCCGCACATACAAGAGATATGGAAAGCACTCGAACAAGGAACAAAAGAAATGGAGGATGTAGCCCTGGGGCTATGCCAATGGAAGGACGACTGCCTATGGTACCAGAACAAGATTTGGGTACCAGAAGAAGAGAAGATAAGGACAGAACTTATCAGAAAAAATCACGACATTTTACAAGCAGGACATGGAGGGACAGCAAAGACCATAGGACTCATCAGTCGCAGTTACTACTGGCCCGGAATGCGGGAAACGATCAAGAAATATGTCAAGAACTGCGACATTTGTCAAAGAACGAAATCATCCCGCCATGCTCCGTATGGTCAACTACAATCAAACGAAGTACCAGATAAGCCATGGAAGTCGATATCTATGGATTTTATCACAGATTTACCACAATCGGACGGCTACGATGCTAACTTGGTAGTCATCGACAGACTGACAAAAATGAGTCACTTTATTGCATGCCGGAAGGATATGACAGCAAAACAATTCGGGCAAACCTTTACAAAAGCAATCTTTCGGTTACATGGATTGACGCACAATATCATCACCGATAGGGGAACGCTGTTCACCTCTGACCTATGGAAGGAGATAGCCCAGAGGTTGGGAATGGAGAGGAAACTGAGCACGGCTTACCACCCGCAAACGGATGGACAGACAGAGAGAACCAATGCCATCCTGGAACAATACCTGAGAGCATATGTCAACTATCAACAGGATAATTGGAACGAACTATTACCTTTAGCGGAATTTGCATACAATAACGGAAAACAAGAAACAATTAAGACAACACCCTTCTTTGCAAACTACGAACGATACCCAGATAAACCAAGGCTGGGAAGAAATCAAACTAGAAGCAACGAAAGACGGTTGGGGAGACCCAATGCGAGAAATCACTCCAACTAGCTCAGGCTATGCGACGGTAGAGGTCCGGCAAAGGGCATCAGAACACAACGCGATGAGCTGGACGGCATGCTATGACGAGCATTGCAACGTCCATAGAGAAGACAAGGAAGGGGCCAGTTACTGGCCAAAACAACCACATGCAAAAACGAGATGGGAGGAATGCTACCGAAATAATTGTCGAGCCCACCGGGATGCGAAGATCCGGGCAGGATACTACCCCAAGGCGTGGGGTAAAAGAGAGGAACTGAGCAGGAAGGATGCTCAGCGCACGGAAGCCAGGAGGGGACGGTTGGAGAGGGG
>QFET01006598.1:0-18887 GCA_003316355.1 Tuber calosporum | reverse complement strand
AGCCCAGAGCTCTTAAACTGCTCCTCTGGGCCCTTGTGGGAGTTATGTGCCTAACACACAGACGGCAGCTCTTGTAGTAAGAACATCACAGCCAAAGGTGAACCAGATCCAGAGCGAACCAACACCTTGGTTATAGCAATTATCGGACACAGAAATGTCCTAGAGGCACCAACGGCGACGGCGATAGGCTATTCAGGGCACTAGCAATAGCGACCGGAATCGAAACTGGGAACCCTCAAGTCCAGGGTGCTGAAGATCACGACAATAAGGTTACCGATGACAAACAAGAATTCCAAAATTCTTCAAAAAAATTGGCATGCAGGTCCATGTTTGCATGTTGGGAACCGTCGTTCCCTGGAACCTCGATGAGGTTCCGTAGCATGCTTCAACTGATTGGATTCAGGGGACCGGAGGATGAGACCTCCCCCTTCTGGGAGACCACGGTTATTTTTTTCCTGCAGATTGGTTCTAATTTTAGGTTCCTGCTTTTTACTTCTTCGGAAGAAGGATCTCCTTTTTAGGCACTTTGATGTGCTTCCCGCTTTTAGACACTCAGGAAGTGCTGGGCAGTAGCAGGAGTGACCCCCCGATACGCTCTAGCCCTTGATGCCTGCGGTACAAATTACCGTTGTTTAGTCCGCCTGAAGGGTCGATTGAACGCAGGACCCTGCGGACAAAATGAATGGGCCAGGATCATTTTACCACTAGACCATAGCTGAACAGCTGTAAAGTCTTCTGGGAAACCTCATAATATGGGCTCGCCTAACAGGGACGTGTTGTGTACGTGACAACAACCACGTCAACCTAACATCAAATAATACCACATTGGTGCGAGATATTCCAAATTCGGAAACGGTCACTATTTTCGGAATTTTCTGCTCTTTTCGGAAGTATAATTTATTTTCCAAAATTATTACTCTTTTAGAGTATTATCCTACGGGAAAGGCAGAGATGTATAATTTTTTAATGCATTTTATGGCGTTTTACTGGTCTCTCACCTATTGACGGGGGTTTTAATTTTTTGGGAGCCCCACGGCAGGGGGTAAAGACCGCTCGTAGTGGCCTGCCCAGAATATTAATAATTATCTATTTGTTTAGTTCGTCTGAGGAGACCGCAATGGTCGAAACAATTCTGGCGTTGTCACGAATACCCAAGCTAATCAACCATAATGTCTTCTAAGCGAGGACGAACGGAGATAACAAGGTCGCATAAGCGACAAAAGCTCAGACACGAAGAACTAAAACGCTACCAATATCCTGAAGGAACTCCACATATCCATGTGTACGGGAAACGATATCTCAAAAGAGTTTTATTAGACTCTGGATCCAATATCTTTGTTATACACGAAAATTTAATCAAGGAATTGAACATCCCTCTCAAGTCTCGTGACGATCCGATACCCATTTTGGGTTTTACAGGAAATGAATTATCTACCAGTAGGGATTTCACCCTTCCCCTTTACCTGGAATTTGGGAAAAATAAACACTTATCAAAGATTGGGTGCGAGATCGCACCAAAAGGAAATTATGGAATAATAATTCCATTTGGGTGGTGGAATGAGGAACATCCTATAACCGAAATTAAAGACTCAGAAAGCTGGAGGTTCGAAGCTCAGGGATGTCAGCTTCACCTCTTACTGGAGGATCAAGGTATATCAATCGAGTGGGATGAGCAGGTTCTGGAAGATCCAGAGGCGGTCGTTATTGGAAGAGTTGCAAGAGTAGATGATGAGGAAGAAATAATCCTTGATACACTACCCGCACAATACCATAACTACAAAGACCTTTTCTGCCCATCAACTGCGGCGAAACTACCAGCTCATCAGACCTTCGATCATGCTATTGACCTCGAACAAGATTCCCAACCACCCTGGGGACCAATTTATCCCCTCTCAGAGAAGCAGTTAAAAGCACTGCAAACATATCTGGATGATATGTTAAAACAAGGAAAAGTTTCCCACAGCAAATCACCGGCAGGTGGACCGATACTGTTTGTGCCGAAACCGGATAGACCTCTTAGGTTGGTAGTTGACTACCGAGGGCTAAACAAAGTCACTATCTACAACAAATATCCACTACCCCTTATGACGGAACTACGCGACGGTGTGGAAGGAGCCACTATTTTCACCAAGTTGGACCTGAAGGACGGTTACCACGTGATCCGCATACGAAAGGGCGAGGAATGGAAAACAGCTTTTCGAACACGATACGGCTTATATGAATCTAATGTCATGCCATTTGGTCTGGTAAATGCACCAGCCACCTTCCAAGCAAAAATGACTATGATCCTGAAAGACTTCCTTGATGAAGGAGTGGTAGTATACATTGATGATATACTTATATACTCTAAATCTGAGAAGGATCACGTCAT
Organism: Tuber calosporum; assembly: GCA_003316355.1. Taxonomy (NCBI): domain Eukaryota; kingdom Fungi; phylum Ascomycota; class Pezizomycetes; order Pezizales; family Tuberaceae; genus Tuber; species Tuber calosporum. The sequence continues at coordinate 16,516 of QFET01006598.1, read as the reverse complement.
ATTTGTTAGAAAAGTCTTAGAAAGACTGCTAGTATACAGAATGGCCATCTCACTTACGAAAAGCACCTTCCATGTCATATCAGTGGAGTTTCTAGGGTATATTGTGGCTGTTGATGGAGTTACTATGAGGGACAGAAAGGTGGAATCAATCATGGTCTGGAAACCACCCACCTCTGTAAAGGAAATTCAAATATTTATGGGCTTCGCCAACTTCTACCAGCGGTTCATAAAGAATTTCTCCGCACTATGCGCGCCAATTACTGATTTGCTAAAAGGTAACCCGAAGGATTTTTCTTGTAGTGAAAAGCAACAGCAAGCGTTAGAGGAGCTTAAACATCGGTTTATCACAGCTCCGATATTATGTCATTTACATCCGGACAGGGAAACAGTAGTGGAAACAGATGCCAGCGATTACGCCCTTGGATGTGTCCTTTCTCAATATTTGGTCAAAAAACTACATCCTGTCGCTTTCCATTCTCGAAAATTAACACCTGCTGAATGCAATTATGACATTCATGACAAGATATTGTTGGCAATATTAGTTGCGTTGGAAGAATGGCGACACTATCTTACTGGGACCGATGCACAGTTCACCATATACAGCGATCATCAAAACCTTCAATATTTTCTCCCAACAAAGGCCTGGTCGGCAAGAAAAATTCGCTGGGCTCAGAAGCTCATTGATTTTAACTCTAAAATCATTTATCGACCTAGAACTATAGGGGGCAAACCGGATGCTTTAAGCAGGCGGCCAGAGTACCCCCCTAAGGTGGGAGCTAAGCATGCCAAGCAGGCTATACTTCAGTCTCATCACTTTGAAAACCTGCAGAATAGGCGAAACTTAGTTTTCTCAGTTATATAGGGAAAAGAAAACTCCGAACACCTGAGTCAGCGGTTGCCTCAAGAGGAACAGAACAATATGATAAGAATTAAAATACTTCAACAGGAAGCAAGAATCCCGACTCGAGGTTCCAAGCTAGCCGCTGGTTATGACCTAACCAGTACCAGAAACACCATACTTCCTGCGAATGGGCAAGTACTCATTGGGACAGGATTGGCTATTGGATTACCAATTGGAACATATGCACGTATTGCACCCCGTAGTGGATTAGCAGTCCTGCATGGTATTTCCATTGGAGCCGGAGTAGTGGATGCGGACTATAGAGGAGAGGTTAAGATCCTCCTAGTCAACACTACTGACAATCCTTTTCAGGTACAGACAGGAGACCGGATAGCCAAGATGATTATGGAAAAGGTTGATGAGAGAGAACTTCATGAGGTTATGGAGTTTGATGAAACTAAACGAGCAAGCCAAGGGTTTGGCAGTTCAGATATACGGTTGGAAGAAAACCAACCACAATTATATTTCCTATAATCGGACGGAAAGCACGAATATTTGGACTCAACGGACATTACCTCACACCAGATATGCATTAAAGGACAAACACTAATGTCCAATGCAATAATTGCAAAGTGCGAAGTCAAGTAATTTGAGATAAAATTCTTAGAACAGGTAAGAGAAATGGCAAACGAGGATCCAGATTGGCTAGACCGAAAGAAGGAACTGGAAAGTTTACAGAATGATGGTAAAGAAATGCCGAAACAATGGTCCCTAACAGATGGAATGCTCTACTACAAAGAACGCCTATATGTTCCTCAAAACGAACACCTGCAGACAGATATAGTACAAAGCTGTCACGACTCTAAGATCGCAGGACATTTCGGTCAAGAAAAGACTCTGGAAATTATCACAAGAGACTTTTACTGGAAAGGAATCGCGAACTAGACAAACGACCATGTACGATCCTGTGCTGAGTGCCAAAAGGCTAAGGCACCAAGACATGCATGCTTTGGGCTGTTACAACCACTACAGGTCCCATTTGCTGTTTGGGGATCTACCACGGTAGATTATATCACACAACTTCCCAAATCTACAGGATACACTCAGATCATGGTTGTAGTCGACCGGTTCACCAAAATGGTATTCTTTATTGGCTTAGAAGAAAACGCGACCACAAAGGACGTTGCTGAAGCATTCATCAAAGAAGTTTGGAAACTTCATGGGTTACCAACAGAAATCAAATCCGACATGGACGTAAAGTTTGCAGGAGAATTTTGGGAATCATTGTGCAAGACATTAAGCATCAAAAGAAAGATGTCTACGGCTTACCATCCTCAAACTGATGGACAAATGGAAAGAGTCAACCAAGTGCTGGGAGTCTACCTACGAATATTTGTGAACTATGATCAGGATGACTGGTACCATCTACTGCCGTTAGCCGAGTATGCATATAACAACTCGGTAACAAGCGCACATGGAATAACCCCTTTCTTCGCAAATTATGGTTACCATCCTCAAACAGAATGGATCAAGGAGTGAGAAGCTCAGGAACCGGGAGCAACTATATATGCTCACTGGATGAAAGCGATACATGAAAAGGTAAAGGAATCCCTAAAGAAGACTCGTGAAGGGATGAACAAGTACTATGATCGCAAAGCTCACAGTTAACCAGACTTCAAAATTGGCGACTTGGTTATGCTAAACGCAAGGAATATCGGCACCAAGCGACCGTCCAAGAAGTTGGCACCAAAATTATATTGCCCGTTCAAAATCCTGGTGCAAAGAGGAAACCTTGCCTACAAATTGGAAATATCAGAGTGATGGAAAATCCATCCAGTATTCCATGTATCGCTACTCGAGCCATACCGAAAATCAGTTCGACCTGGCCGAGAACAACCACCCCTGGCACCGGAAGAAGTTGGAGGTTACCTTGAATGGGAAGTGGAAAAAATCATCAAGAGTGAAATAATCTCTTATGAGCGAAGATTCAGAGGACATTCACGAACGATCCAAGAACTTCGATACTTTGTCAAGTGGAAAGGATGTTCCGAAGATGAGAACACCTGGGAACCACCAGAGTACTTAGAGCATGCTCAAGAATTGATTGAAGATTTTCACAGGGAAAATCCGGCAATTCCAAAATTGGGCTAGGTAGTATCTAAAGAAAGGTTTTTCCTGCAGTAGCCAAGTTATCGCAGAAGGTTTTTTAACCCCACCGGAAGGAGTACTAAAAGGAAGAATTGCTTCGAGACGAAGCTTAGGAATGGGGAGCTGATGTTACACATGTGGGATAAGGTACTAGACCTTCGAGTCTAAAGATGTAATGGTATATAGCGCCAGGAGGTGACTATATTGACTACAACCCACACTGGCTAGAAGTAGGATCGTATCCAGAACTACGCAGCCTCGGTGAAAGATGACAGAGTAATTTATCCAAGTGCATCTATTACGTATTCTGCATTCTTGATAATCCGAATGCATCTGCACATGAGTGCATATATGCAGGAAAGACGGCCATCCAGAATGATCACCTGGTATTCCATATGATGTTCGCAAATGGGCGGCATCAAGTTGAACTTAGTTCATTTGGCAAAGAGATCGAAGTCTATCTACTAGTGGAGTGCTTGACACCCTCAGACAAATAGATAGTCCGGGGGATCATTTGCTGTAGTGGGGTCATATATCTTCAGGGTCAAACAGTGTTCGTACTGATTAGACCATGGCCGAAGTTTTCAAGGATACTTCTTTTATATGGCCAACCTAGGTTCTGGGAAAAGTATATAACTAGTTAGCAGTCCCCCGTAGTTAAGCGAACTTTTAAATACACCAGGTGTATTCACTAGGTTCCCCTTCGATGGCATATCCAGACCTGGAGTCTTAGACCTGGCCTTCGCAAATCCCTGCCTTGCCCCCTTTGTTAGCTCATGGGGTATCACCCTCCCACTCACCGGCTCTGACCATCTCCCAATCACAATAGCCCTATCCACGCCATTCCTACGACAGCCTGACTCCACCCCTAACTGGACCAAAACGGATTGGCTCACACTCTCCCCTCTCATCAAGGATCTATCGGTCACACCTCCTCCCCAGCTCCCTACCTCAGCCTCACTTAGTGCTTGGTTCGACCGCCACCTGGGCACCATCACCTCCCTCCTATGCCAGCACACACCAAACAAACGTCCCTGCTTCAGGTCCAAGCCATGGTGGACAGCTGAACTATCGCAGCTGCGCCAAGCTTTCAACAGAGAGGAAAGAATATCTCGCATGTCCCCTTCCACCACACTCTCCGACAGTGCTCGTGCCTCCCGCCTTGCGTATATCAAGGCCATAAAAAGGGCCAAGGCATCACACTGAAACTCTTTCCTCGCCTCCTAGGATTCCAAATCGGTGTGTGCTGCCCGCAGGATCGCTAGCGGGCGCCCCCCTGATCTGTTCCCCTCCTTTCCCAATGCCACGACACCCGTCGAAGTCAACACCTCCCTCCTGCATCACTTTTTTCTTCCTAAAGACCCCCAATCCTCTCCAGCCATCTTGCGACCGTTTGCGGACTTCCTGCCTCTTCAGAAACAGGAAGTCTCCCTCGCCCTTCGCAAGTCCTCCAACACCTCAACCCCTGGGCCCGACCTGATCCCCTATGGCATATGGAAAAGGATCAACAACATCAACCCCACCTTCCTCACCTCCCTCCTAGGTCCCCTGCTGACCTATGGCTTCCACCCCTCCTCCCTTAAAAGAGCCAATGGCATCGTCCTCTCCAAGCCTGGCAAATCTGATTATAATTCCCCCTCCTCCTTCCGAGTTATTGTCCTCCTGGAAACTATTTCCAAGATTCTGGAAAGGATAATGGCAACCCGCCTTTCGCTAATGGCCCGTACCATTAGCCTCATCTACACAAACCAATGTGGCTTGCTCCCCGGCCTCTGCACCATTGACGCATGTGCTGCCCTCACTCACGAGGTCTGCCTGCTGCAACGTGCAGGCCTCAAGACCTCTACCCTCTTCCTTGATATCAATGGAGGCTTTGATAATATTTCCTCTACCTGTTTATCCTCCCTACTTCGCGCCACAGGCGTATCTCCTTTTTTGATTTCTTGGGTTCGTTCCTTTTTGACTGACCACAAATGCCGCTTGATTTTTCACGGCTCCCCTAACATCTTCTTGCCTGTTCAAGTGGGTGCCCCCCAGGGCTCTCCTATCTCTCCTTTGTTATTTTTAATTTATGTTTCTTCCCTGCACTTGTCTATCCCAAAGGGCATTATGTTTTCCTATGTTGATGATTTTACTGTCACTGCTGGGTCTGGGTCATACCGGAGGAATACACAGCTTCTTCAACATTACTACACCCGCCTCTGCATGAAGGCTACCCCACTTGGAGTCTCCTTCTCCATCTCCAAAACCGAACTCATCCACTGGCGACCCCCAAGGGATCGCTCTCCCCCCTCACTGGCCCCAGTCTCTCTCGATGGGAGTCTCTTCCACCCCTCTTCCATAGTCCGCTCGCTAGGGTACTGGTTTTTGAAAATATTGCAGTATCAAAGGCTGTCTCTTATATTTAATAAGGCGGCACTGAGATTTGAACGCAGTACCTTGTAGACTAAAAAGCTCTGATTCCACTATTGGGCTACTGAGTTGTAAGGATACAGGAGGAGAAAACCCGAGATATATATGCCCATCTCCGTATCACGTGAAATCCAGCCATACATGTGACTCGTCATATGTGTATGTGTTACATGACTCACATACACACATGACTACATAGAATGTGATAAAGTATTTTTTCCAACAGTTTTCACCCTCGATGGAAACCTCCACCCACTTCCTCAAGAGACTAGCCCTCGCTCAGGGGGCCTTTGGCCTCATCAGGCAGCTTTCTCCTTCTGGCATAGGCATAGTACCCTACCTGAACCGCAAACTGGCCATGGGCCTGCTGCTACCGATCCTCACCTACGGAGCTGACCTCCTCGTCCCCAACGCTGCGATGATGGGTAAGATGGAGGTCTTTTGGAGCAAGGTACAATGATGGGTCACTAACTGCTTCTCATCGACTCCTGTATCTATCCTGCCCTGTGAGGCATGCCTCCCCCCTCTCAACTAGCTCCTCCCCCATCGCCGGAGGATGGCCGCACTACGTTTGGCCTGTTCCCCTCCCGAGATCAACCCAGCCGCCGCCCGGCTGCCCTCATCATTTCCATCCTACTCCATTTTTAGGGCAGGGGACACCTCCCGCCACCTCCTTCGTGGCCTTAGGGCCAACTACATCCCCCTTGGCTGGAATCAACCAAGGCCCATACCCGCTGTCCGCTCTCACCTCCCAATCGATGCAATGTGCTACCACTTAGGCAAGGTGGCACCGGACGGGTTCAAACTCCCACAGATAAACTCACACCTCCTACCGGGCACTGTCTCAGCCCACCCTCCTCTGATCCCAGGTGCTGTCTCCTACAAATTGATGAAGGAGGAGTGCAGAAAGGACCTTCTCACTGATTGGACACTCCTGTCCCCACCCGCTCCTTACTACCAGTACAAGCCGTCCCTACGCCCACATGCCTTCATGGGCCTCTACCGCTTCACTGCTGGGCGAATCCACCAAATGCGCTCTGGTAAGAGCTATCTTGCTGCGCAACCCTCATAGAACGATGCCGATCGCTCTCCCACCTGCCTTTCCTGCGGCTCAGAGGACGAAACCTTCGAGCATGCAATTCCCCACTACCTTTCCAAGACCCGAGAACGCCAGCTTTACCTTCCGAAGCTGTCTACGATGGACCATGGCTCTCCACTTTGGGCCGACCTGGACATGATCCTTGGTCTTGCCTCATATATCCGCGCCACTCGCACAAACTTCCCGCCCACAATGCCAGCAGTTTTTGCTACTGCAGCCTCCTCCTCCTCCGACTATGACTCAGACTGAGCGGTTTGACTTTCCTTTTATATTTATCTTTCCTTTCAGTCATGATTTCTTTTGGTATCATTTCAATCTATACTTTTTGAATTAGTCACCATTGCTGGGCGTGGTGACGGTATGGTCATCACTAGGGGAGAACTTGTTTGGTTATTTCTTTTGTTTTGCACAGTTGGAATTAACGTTTCGTTTATGCCATAGCTAGCGCTCCATGCAGGGCCCTGTACGTTAACAACGAATATATGAGATAATCAAAAAAAAAAACTAAAAAAAAACCCCCGTAGTTAAGGGATTATCAAGCAACGGAGAAGAGACCTTAACAATATATCAAGTTAACAAGTTATAAAGCCATCGAGAACCCTTTTATCTTTTATCATACTTTTTACCGAGCTTTCCTGACAGTTCTCAGATTTTCTCGTTACGAGCACGGCCTAGTCATTTCAACAGTACCGAATTGGCTACCCCGTAACAGTCTGAGAACAAGGCACTGTCCTTTTTCCAAAAGCATACTGACCTACCTTACTGCCAAACAAGATGCTGCATGTTCCTGCAATCTTATGATTTCGATATCATACACAGACCTGGAAATGACAATGTCCTTGCAGATGCACTATCAAGCATCTATGAAGACACCCAAGCTGAAGAAGACCAAATATTCAAAGACCCTACAGAGAAGAAGCCTATAAAGACCCCCACCTCCACCATGAACAGTCTATCAAGACACTACCTCAACATCGCCCATGCCCTAAACCCTTCTTCTGCCCTCACTCTTCAAGTACCCTCTCGCACTCTTACTCCTGAACAACACTCCATGTGGAACTCACATCATGGCACCAGCTCAAACCCCTCCAGCTCCCAAGAAGCGAGTCCCTACTCAGATTTTGTTGAACAAACCATGGACAAAGCAGCAGATATCCTTGAGCTTGCAACCAATGCTATTCAAGGTTGTGAAATCGTCGAGACCTACTCCTATCTCAGCAACTCTCAAGAGCCATCCCATGCCACAGTACTTATTGAGCGAGCTAAAGCTCAACCGTCTTACCCTGCGGCGAGAATTCACAATACTACAGGAGATATGGACCAACCACTGCATCCAGATGCTATCACCAACTGCTTAAAATGAATCCATGAGTCTATCACCCAACTGGAATCCCTTGCAGTCACCACCTCCGGAAATATCGCCCCCACCAGCACACCTACTTAACCTAACCCTCAGCCCACACCAGCCCCTCTTCGACGCCCAGTTAATGAACTGGACCTGTTTCTTGAATCTAATAGACACAGAGCTATGCACTGGACTGCCTGTGTCTGGGACGAGTGCTAAACCCACATGAATGGAAAGAATACTGGATACTTTCCCTCAGGATCTTGCGATATTCCAGGACCCTTGCCTCTTTAATCTTCCTCCAACTTTGTCTCTTCTTATCATCCTAAGCGCAGAGCAGAACACAGATTGGCTGTTCCTCCTCCCCTCCACGATGATGATGGGTACCCAGTCTTTCATACAGTTATTGATAAGGGAAAAGAAAGCGAAATACCGGATATCGACCAAGGATGGGACCTACCTACCCCAGAAGCATCTATGGATTATGAGGACTGTTTCTTTGATCAGCCCTCCTCACAGCTTGACCTTCGCGCTTTTCAACTTACCAACTACAGGAAAGGAAAGTGGTAATCCAGCATACGTAATGCTACCCAGAATGACCCTCTCCTAGAGGTAGTTGCGAAGGCTATCGACCACCCTGACTGGCTCTTATATGATGGAGTTCTCGTCAGGAAGGGGAAGGACGACAGTCGAGACTGTCCTTATGTCCCCTATGAAGCAAGCTATCAAGGTGCTAACATCAGAAGCGAAATTGTACGCATTACACATGAACAAATAGCACATATGGGTTGGCAGAAATGTTTTGAATATGCTTCAAGACACTTCTACTAGCTCTCCATAAGGAACGATTTCCAAGACTATGTCTGCAGATGTTACCTATGCCAGCTCAACAAGCAATCTACCTCTGTCCCTGAAGGATCAGTCACCCCCCTCCATGTCCCCAGGCAGCCATTCTCGTCCATAGCAATTGACTTTGCAGGACCCTTCCCTAGCGATTCCAAGCTTGAACTCATCATGGTTGTCTTGGATCGATTTAGTGGCTTTACCTACCTTGTTCCAGTCTCCTAGAACATCACAGCTGTCGAAACAGCCCACACTATCATTGAGCGAGTTTTCTCTATTCATGGATTCCCTACCTCCCTAGTCTCTTACAGAGACCCCAAGTATACCTCACGGTTTTGGACACAGCTCATGGCGAATCTTAATGTTGATCTCAACATGGCTACAGTTTATCATCACCAGACCAATGGACAGAATGAGCGCAAAATCAGAACTGTTCGCCAATGCCTTAGGAACTATGTCAACCCTAAAGGAACCAAGTTGGTTCGCCACCTACCTCATGTCCAGACTATAATCAATGCAGCCCCCAGCGATAGCACAGAACTCTCCCCCTTCGAAATCACCTTTGGCAGAATACCAAACCTCCTCCCTAGCGTCAGAGTTCTCCCTACTTCAGTACTAGCAGCAGACGAGATTGCTTCACACATCATGAAGAACCAACAACTTGCCAGAGATGCACTCAAGAAGGCCAGAGCACACCAAACCACCTTCAGCGAAAACAGAAGAAAGGATGGACCCCCAATCATCCCTAACGAAACTGAAGTTATGCTCAAGTCAGCACTCTATGTCCATAAGGTTGGACGAAATCACAAACTAGTTAGACCATAGTTAGGACCCTTCTCAGTGAGCGAAGGACCTAACAGACATAACAACTACAAACTCCTACTCCCTCCAGGGATGGCAGGAATCCACCCATAGATCTATCACAGTCATCTTCGCATTTACCTAGGACCAAACCCCTACGCCTTCCCCGGAACACCTAAACCCATATCCAAAGAACCTGTCACAATCAATGCCATCAGACAAGAGCAAAGGGAAATTGAAAAGATACTCAAAGATCGAATCGATCGTAGAAAGAGACAGTTCTTGATTTATTGGGAAGGCGATGACAAAATAGAAGCAACATGGGAACCCCTCTATAACCTAGAAGGTGCCAGCACCCTCATCAGATCCTACTGGTTCGATATCTACAATGAATCTGTACCTTTCAGACTCCCTTGGTCCCCTGGCGAGACTTTTGCTACCTGGACCCTTCAGAAACCAGACTATACCCCCATCTCACCTGAGCTTGACCCTGACGGATTTTGGAAACCTCTCCAAGACTCAAACTACTCAGAATCTGATACCAGCATAACACTCTTCACCTTGGAGGAATCTGAGATGGAGCCTAACGGCTTCATGGTATTGTCTTCGCTACTATGGGGCTTATAAAGGTGTAAGGTCCTGACACCAGTGATGGATATAAGTTAACTGATTAAGTTATAAGTTTTGAGATTGAGTGGAATACTCTAAAGGCGGGTTGGTCATTAAACCCTTTAGGATATTCCTTATTGTTTTGTTTATTTTATTTCTTTTAAGGGGAATGTAACGGAATCCTACAATGTTTCTACTAGTACTACTGACTTGATGTTGGTTATTACTTATTTGGGTTTATACCTGATAAGCGCTACTATTTGGTTGTCCCTTCCTACTTGCTTATTACTTCCAAACTGGTTATTCTTCTCTTGTTTCGCTTATCGCTACCCCTCCTTGCTTCTACCCAATTTGGTATTGCTATCCTCCTGCTATACCTACTGGATTTGTATTGTAGTCGCGATCTCTTGTTCCTTCCTGTTTGGATTCCATTACTTGTTTTGTTAGCTCCATCCTGTCGCTTTAAACCCTCTCTTTGTGGAATATAGTTACCTTGGTATGCTGCCTCTGTTAGCATGTTGTTAGACAAGATGTTTGCGCTTTTCTTTAGTTTTCCTAGCTACAATCTTTTGTATATAAAGAGCCTGTAATCCCTTAAGGATTCGGACTATCAAGCCTTACAGGACTATCATCTTTAATACTACAAGTTGAATGGTCACACTATTAGTCCCATACCTTTTACCTTGTCTATTGAAGAACTATCCATCGACGTTTCTCCCCCTATCCTTATAGTATCTTCAGAGTCCCTTTGGGATTCTCGAGATACTTGGGAGTAGGTTATACAGATCAACTTGGGAATGGTTCTCTGATAAGAATTATTGTATGCTCCAGTCCTTCTGCCCACGACATCCTGTGTATTGAGGATGCTTCCGAGCTTAATGACCCTGTACTGAATCTTGCTTCCTGTGGGACCGGGGTTGCAAGTCCCCGGGATCCTTCTAGTGATATTGGCTTAGGGCTTGTCCAAGTTCTGCTTGTAGTCCTATGAAAGTCTCTGGATTGTTGAAGTCTGCTACCTCTGTATCTGTTGCGAAATCCGTTTGGTATTCAGTAAGTGTCACAAAAGAGGCCACCAAATGTTAAAAACATATTCCAAGTTTGCCGGATAAGGCACAACTTGTCTCACTACTCCAAAAGGTAATGATTGGTATCGCTGACCTTACCGCTCTGCAAGTCTCTTAGCCTTACATCGCTTATGGGAACACTTAGTCCTCTCACTCCTTGCACTTGCAACTGCACGTTAACAATACGTTACTCAACCACTATTTGATCCATGCTTGTAGATAGATTGTCATAATAGGAATTAAGTATAATTAAAACTAACAGATAAGAAATAACATAGGAAGTAACTTAGGTAGTTGCATGAAGTGCTATCTACCTCCGTCTTTTTGCTTCTTTTTTTTCTTTTTTTTTTTATATCATATATTCGTTGTTAAGGTTCAAGAACTTGCGTGTAGCGCTAGCTATAGTTTAAACAAAACCTTAATCCCAAAAACAAAAACAAAGGAAATCATCGGCACATAAAACTCCAACAGGGCAGGTAACTATCCATACACCTCGTATGGTAAACTCAAGTAAGGAAAAACAAGCCAAGGAAAGATACAGAAACCAAGCCTTCAAATAATTAAAAACTCAAGGTTCTAATAATATCGGAAGGAAGAAAGCGGGCTGGCAGGAGACTCTGGGGGGTGGGTGCGACTAAAGGAGGCGAGGATGAGGGTGGCGACAGTATCATGATACGAGGGAAGCCAACCCGCGTCACACGTAAATAGGTGACCAGGTTGAGGAAGAGTAGAAAGAAGGACTAGCTGGGGTCGGTCGGGCCTATTCCTATGACACCTGAGAGGTGGCGCCTGCGGCCATCGGCGGTGGCTGAGCAATAGAGGATGGCATGTTGGAAGTCTTCATCATAGTCCCAGTATCGTAGACAGAGGGTGGGCTCCTCCTCAGAGGCCCATGAGGTGTGGAGAGCAAGGTAGCTCTAGTGAGCACGCATCTGGTGAATGCAGCCCCCAATGAACCAGCTCAGGCCCATAAAGGGATATGGGGTCAGGGACAGTTTATAAGGGTAGTCAGGTATAGTTGGACTGACCTCACTCAAGTCATTGATAAGGGTCTGGTGGGCCCGGCTCCTAAGGCCTGTGTAGGCGGCGGGTATGGCAGTAGCGGTGGGAGATAAGGACTGAGTGGTGCAAGATCTGCATCTGGTATGGGGGCGTAGGACAAGGAGACCGTGATTTGGTAGATAAGGTGGGCCATCGCATCCACCGGGAGGTGTGTGCGGTAGGAGGTAAGGGAGCAGCAGTTTTCCAGTGGAGAGGATTGACATTGGGTTGCAGACATCTAGCAAGGTGGTGCCATCAGTCAGAAGAGCGGGATTGGAGGAGAGTGGGAAAGTCAAGGGAGAGCCGCCCGGCGGCAGTATTGATAGTATGGGGGGCGCTCACCAGTATGAGTGCTGCAAGCCTACGCCCGTGGGCGCATAAGAGTTCGATAGGTGGGAGGCAGCTATCCAGGGAGAGGACAGAGAGTCTGGTCGAACGGAAGCAATTGGTAACTCATCTGTGGATCTGGTGCTAGAAGAGGTAAATGGGCTGTAGCATACCGTGAGAGGGTACGAAGAGGTCAGCCCTTTTGATATGAATGCGGAGAAGTAGGTAGAGGGCGAGGGAGTGGCACAGGTGCGGCGAAAGGCCTGCCCCTTGTGGGGAAAGCCTGTGAACAGTGGCAAAGGAACCTGGAGCGAGGGCAAGATAGTTGGAGAAATGAGTGGAGGTGGAAAGGGACGTGGTGAGCCAGTAGCCTGGCCACCTGAGAGAGTTGGCAGGATGGAAGAACTGCCCATCCAAGTGTATGGGAATAATGCAAGGAGAGCCCAGCTGGTTCTTAGTGCGCTAGTAGATAAGCTCCCTCTAGGGAACTGAAAAGCGAATATTGCGCGCTGCCACGCAGCGCTTAATCCTAGAAAAAGGCCCTTGCAGTAGCTTAAAATTGCGGCAGTAGGAACAAGAAGATACAGTCAATGCAAAATTTTCAACATAGGAAAGAATAAGGCCCCTAGGAAGGGAAAAATGAAAGGAAGAAACATAAATAACCAAGAACAAAGGAAATACTGGAGACCCCTGAGGGGTGCCAACAGAAACGGAAGAAAAGCTTCCAGGTGAGTCCTGGAAAAGAAGGTAGCAGGTGCGGCCGTTAATAAAGGACCTGACCAAGGAGATAAGGTGGTGGTTGACGCAATTTTTCCTGAGTTTGGTGGAGAGAACATCAGGATCCTGGTTATCAAAACCTCCTTTGATATCAAGGAAGAGGGTTGAGACGCGGAGGGCGGGGTTGAGTAAGGTGCAGATTGAATGGACAAGGGTGATGACAGCATCAAAGGAGGATTGGCACGCAAGGGAGCCACACTCTTTGGGACTGTGAAGGCCACAGGCCCTGGTAACAAGGGCGAGGCCATAGGCGACAATTCTCTGCAGAACCTGGTAGATTATTTCGAGAAGGACGATGACCCTAAAGGAGGCCGTAGTGTCATCGGGTGGCTTGCCTGGTTTGTCCAGCACTACGCCGTTGGCCTTTTTGAGGGAAGAAGGGTAGAAACCATTGAGGAGAAGAGGGGAGTGGAGTGAAATAAGCCGGGGGGGGAGGTGCGGTGGACCACTTTCCATACCCCATAGGGGATAGTGTTAGGACATGGGGCTGAGAAGGAAGAGGAGGCCTTGAGGGAGGCAGATATCTCATCTGTGGACAGCTCGGGGGCGTCTAAGTAGGGGCGGAGGATGGAGGGGCCGCGGGGGGAGGGACGTGGTAGAAAGAAATAATTGAGGAGGGCGTTATTAATAGACTTGGGGGTGTTGGTCCCTGGGAGAGTGGGGAAGTAAGTTGTGGAGCAGCCTAGGGCCAGACGTTTGGTGGCCCAGAGGGTAGAGAGAGTGGCGTTGAGGAGGAGGGAGGTCCGGTGTGCCTTTTTTGCTCTCTTAATGGCTTTGAAGTAGCCGAGGCGGGCAAGACTAGTGGCAAATATTTCGCGTGAAGAGCGCGAAGCACATACATTTCGATGACCAAAGTGGTGTTCCTTCCTAAGGGTAGAGAGAAGGGGTGACCACCACGGCTTGGCCCTAGGAGATGTGCGCAAGAGGCGGGTATAGTTGTGTAGGAGGAAGAGAACACTAGCGAAATTGGTGTCAAACCATAAGGATAATAAGCCGGAGGTGGGGAGGTGGAGACCATCAGGGACCGTCACCTCCTCAAGCAGGGGCGACAGGGCGGCCCTGTCAGTGAAGGCCCGGTTGGAGCGGGGAGAGGCTTGTGTGTCTTTACGATGTCTAATGGAGAGCAAAATGGGAACATGGTCTGAGCCGGTTGAGGGGAGGGTAGTGCTCCATAAGGAGAAAAAAGGAAATAATACTAGAGTGGCAAAGGAAAGGTCTAACACAGATGGTCTGCCCCCGCCAGCCGAAGGGAAGTGGGTGCAGACCCTAGGGGTATTCAAGAGCTGGTAGCAAAGCTCGTCAGCCCTGGAAAACTAAGGGAAAGAATCTGCTAACTCCGAGGGGGCGATGGCCCGTACCGAGTCACTGGAAGGAAGGTGGATTTTGAAGTCACCTAAGGAAAGAACAGGAAACCCATCCAAAGGAAACAACTCAAGAGGAGAAATAGTACGCAAGGAGGGTTTCCCTGACAGGGAGAGAATACGAGTTCAGTACCCGAAGGCGCAAAAAGGCAAACCCAAACAGCCTGTCTGTCTGGAACAAAACAAGGACCATAGTGTCATATCTTCCAAAGAAAACGGAAAGTACGACACTCATGGAGAGTAGGGAGGAGGAAACATAGCAAGTCACACATGGCTTTTAAGAGGAGGAACAAGGGTGGGAGAAGGACTTGAAGTCAACAAAAGTAGCTACACGTCCTCGAAACACTGCAGGATCCTGGATACACACCAGGGGAACAGGAAAGGAAAGTTGAACTAATGAATTAAAAAAGGAGGAAAACACATGCCACCTACCCAGGCAGTTGTGATGAGCAAGGGAGAGAATTGACTAGGCCCTAGGGGCCCCAGGCACTGGGGAGGCAGTTGTGCAATCGATTACAGGGCAGAGCGCATTGAATCACAAGGGACGGAGAGGGGCTGGGCGCCACCATGCCGAGAGGAGGACCTGGACATGCCAGGGGCGGACTGGGCGGGCCTCATGGGCCTGGGAGTGGTTAGGTCAACGGCAGGACCAAAGGGACCTGGTGGTGGTGTAGAGGGGTGTGAGGTTATTGTGGTATCTGGAGGGAGGACTGGCAAGACATCCAGCTTGTTATTATCTGTGTGGGGCGAGGCGGCAAGGGGTACTGCGGTGGGAGGTGGCTCCCTAGATGGGCAGTCTCAGTTAGGGGCGGAGTGATCACTATCACAATTCTGACAATGTGGGGGGGAGGTCAGGCAGCCAGTTAGTACAGATTTAGTTTTGCCCTGCTTAGAGCATGAGGGATTGGAGTATCAGTGGACAGCTCTCGTGTGGTGAAGGGAGCAGAAAGGAAAGACAGGGTTGGGGGTATAGCATCGGGGGGCCACATGACCAAAGGCCTAGCAGTTGTGGCAATATGTGTAGGGGGAGGAGGAGAAGGTCCTCTAATACCTTCTATTCACTGAGAATAGAGGGACGTGCGGGAGGAGGGATGAGGCGTGCTCAGGGGCAGTGGTTATAATAACCGAGCAGTATTGCTGGAGGCATGAGGCTGGGTCACTATTAAGGAACCTAGCAGAGAGGACCGGGACACCAATTGAGTTCAAGATTCAGGTGGAGAGGCAGGGGAAGTGGTCATCTTCATTATCGTTAAGGTAGGAGGAGTGGATAGAGTGGATCACTATCTGACCGCCTGTTGGGGCCGGGCGAAAGGGGAGCCAGGGGTTGTCGCCAACTGGAAAAGGTTGATTGAGGCGCCAGGTGAGGGCCTCAAAATCGAGGGCGTAAGAGAGGGCAGGGACCTGACCATCAAGGCCAGTGAGGGAAACAGAGCCTTGATTGTTGACAGAGGCCTTGAATCCACAGGGGAGGGAGGAGTTTGCATCAACTAGAACAGAGGCCGCCAGGTCGGGAAGGAGGCTACATATGGCTCCTGCATCTGGGCACAGGGCTGGTGAGGAGAGGGGGGCCTGAAACCTGGGTGTGGCTGTGGTGAAGGGGGGTCGTGAGAGCTGTAATTGTGTTTGAGGGGAGGGAGAACTAAAGTTGGACGAGGTCGGGGTAACTTGAGTAGCTGCCACAGCCGCAACCTTGGCCGCTGAGGGAGGGCTTGCTAGATACGTTCTCCTATTGCTCATCCCTACCACAATCTGGGCATTGGAGGGGGCGGAAGTATCACGGTCCGGGAACTGTTCACCAGAGATAATGTTGATTACCAGGGTGGGGCCTGCAGTGGCAGGGACAGGGCG
>QFET01006594.1:0-72641 GCA_003316355.1 Tuber calosporum | reverse complement strand
CCGGACAAGGCACACTATCTTCTTTAACAGCAACAGGTAACGATACGTACCGCTCGTCTCACCGCTTCTTCAGATCTCGTAGCCTTATGTCCCCTAGGGACGCTGAGTCCTTTCACTCCTAGCCCGTGCGACTGCTCGTTAGCGGTAGGTTTCTCGAATCACCTTTCGGTCGGTGATATAAACGGATAGTCGTAATAAGAATAAAGTATTGATTGAACGAATAGATAAAATATAATATAGGAAGTAACTTAGGTGGTTGCGTGAAGAGCTAGCTATCTGTGTCCGTGACCCTCCTTACATAGGCGCTCTTCCCACAACCCTAACCCTGGTGACTTTTCTATGAGTCACCTCTTTACTATGACTGCCGTGTGAGTCATAGTATAACAAACTCCTATGACTCACAATTTGAGTCATAGTACGGAATCCCCATAGTATCCAATTTCCATAAAAGGTCATGTACGCTAATCGCGTCACATGCGTGAAACCCCTGACTCTTACTTGTAGTCAGGTGCGAAAGTCATAACATCATATGACCTCACAATCGTGAGTCATAAACATAAATCAAATCAAAGATTCATAATCATAAATGATCTCACAAATCGTCAGTCATGTGAAACATTCCATATTGCTAAGTCACGATTTGTGACAATAGTTAGGCCTTATTCTTGGCTCCATTGTCCACCCAGGGCCCTGCCTCGGAGGTTTTAATTTCTATCTTATAATAGTTAGCCTGATGGCTCTACAGCACGTCGTGTGTGGCTGCCACCATCCTGCAATGGAGAGTCTCTATCTGCAATATTACCTCTTGTTACTGGTACATGCAGTTTAGAATTTATCAGCTTAGTTTAGTTTTTTTCTCCACAGTAGCAATATTTTCCAGCGACTTATGAAGTGACAGGGTGGTACTCCTCCTTGCCATTTGTCATACTTTTTTTTTCGAACTACGGTTTCTGATATCAATTAGTCCATTGTTTCCCATAAATTTCATGCGTTTTCAGCAACTTGTAGTGGTATAGCTTTGGTATTATGGCTAATAACCTATGATTCAAATCCACTAACACTATCCTGTACAACTTGGTATATAAATCCTAATCACAGGATTCGTATTCTGCTCGATATTAGAGTTCCCTTAGCTGACACTAGTGCGATTGTTCTTCCCGCATGTCAACATGATTCTGCCTTAGTAGGGCTCTTTTACAAGATGTAGCTTCTTACAATTATACATCAGGTTCAAGAAAATATTGCCTAGTAGCACTGTTTTTTGCATCAAGTAGGGTACTAACTGCTTCATCGTGTGTAGCCATTTGTTCCAGAGCTAGACGCTTTGTATTCTGCCTTGTGTCATTGCTTTTAGATGCATATTGGTCTAGACAATCAATCTTTCTACCACAGTTTCATACTATTTAATTTCCAACCCATGATAGGTTTGCTTCTAGTAGTGTGCTATACATGATGCTGCTCTTAGTCCATCAGTAGTGGGGTCTGGGAGGACAGCCTGTGATATGCCATTGGGTTGGTATCTAATCAATACTTTAGTGCTAGGTTGAAACACCCAATTGCTTCTACTATATATTAGGCCATTTTCTGCAAAGCCAGTTTTCTTGCATTCAAAGGTTAAGACGTGGTCTAATCTGTACAATAGCCGATTATGGCACTCCAGATGGTTGTGTTAGTTAGTGGCAAACTCAAGGAGATATGCATAGTACATGTGGGCACATACTTGGGAGGAGAGAAAACCTTTTAGCAGTCGAATATGCTTTCCCAAGTGTCTGGAGTCAATAGTGTAGTAAAACATCAAGCTCCGAGTTAGAATAACTTCTACATCAGTCGTGATAATGTATATTGGTGTGGTTTATAAAGCTGGAGGAACTGAAGGTTACTATTAGTACAGTATGGTAATCTAGTATCTGTTTCTTCA
The DNA here is from genome assembly GCA_003316355.1 of Tuber calosporum. Classification (NCBI taxonomy): domain Eukaryota; kingdom Fungi; phylum Ascomycota; class Pezizomycetes; order Pezizales; family Tuberaceae; genus Tuber; species Tuber calosporum. The sequence goes on along the minus strand of QFET01006594.1, from coordinate 70,723 downwards.
GGAAGGTAAGACTATAAATATCTTTACAGATGTTTATGAAATCTGCTTCCGTTGGAACAACTAGAGGATCTGTGATCTAGCGGGGTTCGACACTATGTTTAAGGAATAGAAATCTTTGGGAGTGGCTCTTACCGTATTTTATGGAAGAACAAGTGGTAGTGGAGAGTACAACAAATAAAATTCAGCTGGTCAATAGTGAAAGAACCAACTATTGGCTTGTGTAATTCTTTAAGTATAATTAAGTTCTTCCTGAATGTTACCTATTTGGTTTTCATAACTGGGAAATATATTATTATAGAGTTTAGGGTAGTTGTCTTCTAATGAGATGCCAATTGTACATTGATTATCACCTTTGTTTTTAGATAGTGATTATCAACTAAAGATTATTGATAAAGTATTAAAGATTTTCAATAACACCTATAATTTGGATAAGATCTCTTCTGCATTGCTTGATGAAGTGTAAAGCTAGCAACACACAATGATATTTATACCCTAGTCGGAGTGTTGTGTAAACAACAAAGATCTCTCTTACAAACAAAGTATTACTCCTGTTTTTGGTAGTTACAACCCTAGTTCAGGTATCCTTTGACCTTGAAAACAGTGTTCCGAAGACCCTTAATTTTACTGATGGAGCTCCTTGTTTTTGACAGATATGATACAAGCTTGCAGGAGATACCAGACCATATATTCCTGCTTGAACTACAGCTGTCCAGTTCAAAAATATATATCTTTTCTTAAAACACCTAGGGTCCAGCTTGGTTCTTATACATACCGCTTGTGGCCTTCTTATCCGACACTGGCATTGGCTTTACGGAATATTGGTATCCAAGATTGGCCAAAGACCTTGACGGCGCACTGCCTTGCCTATTAATCCTGTCATGATTGGCCCTTTCGAACTAGATGTTATTTTATTCGGCTTATAGTATTCCTTTGGTTCTAGGTGGACATTGTAGAAAGAAGGATCCTACAGTTGCGACCTCATCTGAGGACTTCTAGCATAATTGACTCTAGGTAAAGATAAAGCGGTTTGAATCAAAAGGTAAACCTAAATATTCATAGTATGGAGATTCACACAGTTCAAGTCCAACACAGGATGATAGTTGGTTTTTCAGAGTAGAGGGCTGATTGGGTTTATTTAAGTAGAATTATAAAGGCTCTTAACACCTATCCTTACTGCAAACATCCTTGTATACCATTCTATACTGAGGGTTATGAAAGCCTGGCCTCCAGTAGAATTAGCTGCCAGAGTCTGTCGATTATCAGATCAGGAGATGCCACCTTAATCTGATTGGTTTTATGCAATGAATTTCAAATAGGACTGCAGGAGAGAAAAACCTTTCTGATTGTAGTCCGGTCTGTGGCTGACTGTCAAGACTACCTGCGACACATTATCTATTTTAATACACCGTTGCCCTGCAGCTTTTACTTGAATACAAACATGTTAGTCAACCATATCTACTTGGCCTATTGGCAGCTTTTCTTGTGATTACCAAGTTCCCACAATGAGTGGCACTGATGTGTTGGCTAAATAGGCGCTACCCATAGCCTATAGTTTGGAACCACCTCAGCCGTGATAAGACCGAAAGCCCTCAAACTCCTGTAAGGTCTTTCAGTTGTGGTATGGTCCAGGGGCGATATTTACTTTCAAAAGTAGAGTTTATCCAAATAAACTTGCTATGGTTCCCCATTCCCAAATAGCCCTCTATGGGACTCCCGCCCCTATAATACGCATATCAGCTACTTAGATCACTCAAGGAACCCCATCTGGTGTCAAAACTATCAACTTGCCCTCGGTCAGCCGTCGCCTACACCCTTAGATACCCTTGGGACACGATTCCTCAATTGATCCATGGTGACCTATATCGATTTTGAGGACCACCTCCAGTGGCCCAGTTTTATTAGCATTTTACCAACCGACATTCTACGCCACCAATTACGATGGTAGTTTCCAACTCGGTCAACATCACCCAGAGGTGACTTTAATAATTTTTCGCGTTTCATATAACGTTAATGGTAGGGTAACTTATGATCTACAATTCAATACGTGATCCTTAAGGTAGTCTTACAAGACCCTAGCGCCGCACAAATTGGCTATAAAGTCAGTATAAAGCACTTTTGCATTACCGAACCAGCTTGTATAACCTCACATTTAGGTACATTATATTTTGTAACAATGATACACTTAGTTACACTAACCTACGAGGCCTGATGGACTACGTATCGCTTACCTATGATTTCCAGGGATTTTACGGTTTCCTTGTCTAACCAGTTACCCTGTCTAACTTGGCAACTCAGTTACCCTGACTAACAGAGATACTTTGCCTAAGCGTGTTCCTAGGTTACCATAGTTACACTACCAGAGCAGTACTTCGGGTTACCCTACCAAACTGTAGCCAGGGTTATCCGGCCTTACAGAGTTACCCTGCCTAACTTGGTGCCAAGTTACCATTCAATGGATAATGTACCTCAGGTTTATTTGCTGCTATGCAGGCCTAAGATACCATTTATCCGCGAGTTCCCTTAAAGGCCTTTGGCTGAGCTCAGGTTTGGTATGCTTTTTCTTTTTTTTTTTTTTTTTTTTTATATCATATATTCATTGTTTAGGTAAAAGAACTTGCATGCGCGCCAGCTATGGCATAATGAAACCTTAATATCAAAAACCAAAAACAAAGGAAACCTTCGCCACATTGAGCTCCAACTGGACAGGTAACTGCACACGTACCTCATATGGTGAAAATGAAAACAGGAGAATCCAGCCTAGGAAACACGCAGAAACCAAGCCTTCACCTAAGTAAAACAATAAGCTAACTCAGGAACCTGGGGAAGAAAATAACAGCAGGGCAGGGGACTAGGGGGGAGTGGGGACACCCAGTGGAGGTGGTGATGAGGGGGGGGACAGTAGAATGTCGGGGGGGAAGCCAAACTGCGTCTTGCGAAGAAAAGAGACCAGGTTGAGGAGTAGCTAGATAGATGTCCAGATTGGGTCGGCAGGGCCAAAACTTGACACGCCTTGAAGGTGGCATCTAAGGGAATCGGCCGTGGCCAGGCATGAGAGTATAGCATGGTGGATGTCTTCATCGTGGTCCCAGCATCGCGGGTAGAGGGAGAGCACCTCGTCAGAGGTCCAGCAGGTATAGTGAACCAGGTAGCTCTTGTGGGCACACATCTGAAGAATGTGACCCACCATGAACTTCCCAAGGCCCATGAAAGGGTGTGGAAAAAGTGAGGGCTTATAGGGATAGTACGGTGCGGGAGGGAAGGCAGCTCCACAGTCATTGATAAGGAATTGGTGGGCTCGTCTCCATAGGCCAGTGTAGACGGCACGCATTGCAGGCATCGGAGGCAGCGGTGGGAAAAGGGGTGCCAGATCAGCCCAGTGGATTGTTGCGAAGTATAGTGAACCTAGAATGGAGAGGGCAAGGTGGGCCAAAGCGTCTATCAGGAGATGCCTTCGAACCGCAGGGGAGGGAGGAGCGGTTCATCAATTGAGGGGATTGGCATTTGGTTATAGGCCCCAAGCGAGCAGGCGCCCTGAGTAGACAGCACGGAACCTAAGTATGGAGGGAAAATCCTGTGTGAGCTGTCCACTGGCGGGGTTGATTGTGGGTGGGACGCAAACGAGCCTAAGGGCAGCAAGCCTATGGAGGTGGGCGCATAATAGGGCGACTGGAGGGAGGCAGCTCGCAAGAGAGAGGACTAAAAGTCTGGTGGAACGGAAGCAATTCGTAACCCATCTCTTGACCTGATCCCGGAAGACATCCATATGCCTATGAATACCACTTGATGGTAGGAAAAGGTCAGCTCCGTAGGTGAGTATGGGGAGCAGAAGGGAGACTGCCAGTCTGTGACAGAGATGGGGGCAGAGGCCATACCCAGGGAGGGAGAGCCTGCGGAACGTAGTAAAGGCACCATGTGCTAGTGCAAGTCGCTTGGAGAGGTTCTTGGAAGTGGACAGGCAGGGTGTAAGCCAGTAGCACAGCCACCTTAGGGTGTTGGCATGGTGGAAGACCTGGCTATCCAGATGTATTGGGATGAGGAAATGGGAGCCACGCAGGTTCTTAGTGCGCCTGTGGATGAGCTCCGTCTTAGGGACCGAAAATGGAAAATTGTGCGCAGCTCTGCGACCCTTGATGCGGGAAAATGCAGCCTCTTGCAGTTGAACATTGCGGCGGTAGGGAGAAGAGATACAGTTAATGCAAAATCATCAACATAGGAAAGAATAAGACCCCTACTGAGGGAAAAATGAAGGGAAGAATCATAAATAACGAAAAGCGAAGCAGAAACAGGTAACCACTGAGGGGTTCCAACAGAAATAGTAGAAACTATACTTGGGGAGCACTGTAAAAGGAGGTGACAGGTGTGGCCAGAGAGGAAAGGTCTGACCCTGGAAATAAGGTGGTAGTTGACACAATTTTTCCTAAGGATAGAGGAGAGGAAATCAGGTTCCACGTTATCAAAACCCCCTTTAATGTCTAGGAAGAGGGTGGAGACGCGGAGGCCTGGGCGGTGCAGTGTGAGGATGGTGTGGGCCAGGGTGGTGTCAGCATTGAAGGAGGAAAGGCCTGCAAGAGAGCCAAATTGGTTGGGGCTAGGGAGACCACAGACCGTGGTGACAAGGGCGAGGCGGCAGCCGACAATTCTTTCCAAACCTTGGAGATTGTCTCAAGGAGGATGATGACTCTGATGGAGGCAGGAGTGTCATAGAATGGCTTCCCTGGTTTGTCCAGTACCCCCCCATTGACCTTTTTGAGCCACGGGGAGTGGAAGCCGTGGAGGACCAAGGGGGTGAAGCGTGAAACCAAGTGGGAGGGTGCAGTGCGGTGGACTGGTGTCCAGACCCCATAAGGAACAGTGTCCGGTTGAGGTGCGGAAGAGGAGGAGGAGGCCATGAGGGCAGCCAAAATTTCATCAGAGACGAGCACAGGTGCGTCACAAAACAGGGCGGAGGATGGCAGGGGCCCGGAGTGAAGGCCGTGGCGGAAAGAAGTGATTGAGGTGGGCGGAACTGATAGATTCAGGGGTGTCAGCCACAGGGATATAAGGGAAGCGTAGTATGGGTGAGACTAGGGCCCGTGATTTGGAGTTACACAGCGATGAGACTGTAGCCTTTAGGAGTTGGGATGTACTGTGAGCTTTCTTTGCACGTTTTATTGCACTAAAATACCACAGGTGTGAAAGTCTAGCAGCGGAGTAGTCACTCACAAGGCGGGAGGACTGCTCCTTGCGGGCTGCGCAGTGTTGTTCTTTCCTAGGGGTGAAGAGGAGGGGTGACCACCAAGGTTTAGCCCTGGTGGGCGGGCATGAGAAGGGAGTGTGATTGCGGAGCTGGGTGAGGACACGGCCAAGATTGGTGTCGAACCATAAGGAATGAGAGGAGGAGGTAGGAAGGCGTGGCGCATCAGGGCCCACTAACTCCTCAAGGAGAGGACAGTCGGATGCCTATTCACTAAGGGCCCAGTTGGGGCAAGGGGGTGGCGGTGTATCCTAAGGGTCCCTGGAGGAGAGAAGGATAGGCACATAGTCAGAGACAGTCGAGGGGAGGGGAGTCCTCCCTGTGGCAAAAAAAGGCACTTATGCACGTGAGGCAAATGAGAGATCTAACACCTAGGATCTATCACCGCCCCCCAGAGGGAACCGGGTGAAGACCACGGTGGTGTTCAGGAGCTGATAGCCAAGCTCTGCAGCTCTTGAAATATAAGGGAAGGACACTGCTAGCTCAGTGGAGGAGTGGGTAGGAAGAGGGTCACAGGAGGGGTGGTGGATGTTGAAATCGACCAGAGAAAGAACCGGGGACTCATCCTGAGCAAACAACTCAGAGGGAGGAATAGTGACAGTGGAGGGTGAGCAGCCAGAGAGTGAGTAAAAGTTCAGTACCCCGAAGCGCGGAAAGGAAAATCTAAACGGCTCATTTGTCTGGAAAAAGTCAAGAGCCATAATGTCGAATCTCACAAAGAAGACGGGAAGTATAACACTCTTGGAAGGAAGGGAAGAAGAAACATCACAAGTCACAAGTGGCTTTTTAGGGGAAACAAAAGGAGGTGAAATGGACTTCAAACCAGCAAAGGTGGGGACATAACCTCTAAAAACTGGGGGGGTCCTCGATGCATACAAGGGAATCAGGAAAGGAAAGTTCTACTAAAGAATTAAAAAAGGAAGAAAACTCATCCCAGCTACCCAGGCAGTTGTGTTGAGCTAGGGAAAGAAAGGATGGGGCCCAAGGGGCCTCATGTGGAGGGGAATAGGTTGTGTAATCCATCACTGGGCAGAGCCAATTAGATCGCGTAGGGCAGGGGAGGGGCTGGGCGCCACTTGGGCAGTGGGCCACCATGCCGTGAGGAGGACCTCGACATGCCAGGGGCGGATTGGATGGGCCTCATGGGTCTAGAGGTTGTAAGGTCAACTGGTGGACCTAAAGGGCCTGACGGCGGCGTGGAGGAGCGGGATGACGTTGGTTGAACAGGGAGAAGGTCAGGTAGGAGATCCATTTCCTTTGAATCAGGAGGAGGATTAGTGCGGGGAATTACCGGAGAGGGAGGAGGGAGGGGCAGGAAGGGGAAAGTAACGGTCATGGGCGGAGTGGTCCCCATTGCAGTTAGGGCAGCGGGGCGAAGACGTAAGGCAACACTTTAGTAAGGCCATTTGTTTTCCCTGTTTGGGACAGGCGGGCTTAGAGGACCTGTGGTCGGCCCTTATGTGATGGAGGGTGCACAATGGGCAGACAAGGTGCGGTGTCTTGCAGCTGGGTGCATCATGCCCGAAGGCCTAGTAGTTGTGGCATTGTGTGTAGGGGGAGGAGGAGGATGCCCTCAAGGACCTTCTCTTGGCGGAGAAAAGAGAGACATAGGGTACGAGGGAGGAGGCGTGCTCAGGCGCTGTGGTTACCACAACAGAGCAGGAGAATTTGAGGCGGGAGGCTGGGTCTTTGTTGAGGAACCTAGCGTAGAGAATTTGGATCCTAGTGGATTTGAGGATAGATGTGGTGAGGTGGGAAAAGAGGTCATCTCCAGCATCAGGGAGGCAGGAGGTGGGGACCGAGTGGATAGCAATCTGAACAGCAGTAGGAGCTGGAGGAAATGGGAGCCAGGGGTTGTCCCCGACCGGAAAGGATTGCTTGAGTCGCCTAGTAAATGCTAAAAGGTAAGGGGCATAGGAGAGGGAAGGGACTTAACCATCGAGACCAGTAAGCGAGACAGAGCCACGATCATTGAAAGAGGCCTTTAAGCCCCAAGTGAGGGTTGAGTTTGCATCGACAAGGATGGAGGTTGCCAGACCAGGCAGGAGGCCAGTAATGATAGCTGCATCAGGGCGGAGTGCTGGGATAGAGGGGGGGGCTAAGAACCTGTGGGCTGCAGTGGTAAGGAGAGGATGTGTAGGTGGTATCTGAGGCTGATTGGACTGGGGGGCGGAGGTTGAGGAGGCAGGATTGGTGTGTCAAGCGGCAGCAGCTGCAACTTTGGCGGTAGAGGGAGGAGCCACTGCGGACTTTCTCTTATTATTTCTCCCACCAGCGACTTGGGCCAAGGAGGGGGTCGCGGTATAGATATCCCATTCCCGAAACTGATCGCCATAGAAACAGTGAATCATAAGCGGGAGGCCTTCTGTGGCTGGAGCAGCAGTTGGTGGAGAAGGTCCTGAAGTGGGACCAGGGCGCCTTTGAGCTATTGCAAGGGTGGCGAGGGCAGATGTGACGGTAACTGATGATGGGGGCAGGGCTACAGTGGCAGGGAGGGCCAGGTCACGACGCTCAGAATGAATAGAGGCTAGGCTTGCGGCTGGAGGGTCAGCCTAGGGGTGGGAAGTGGGTGACTTTGAACTAAGAAGTGCAACTGCAGAGGAAAGGGAATCGAGCTGGGAGCTAAGGGCGGAAATGGCACGGAGGGCACTGCATAGCTGGGGGATCAGAGTACACTCCCTAGTGGAGAGATCTACGAGGCCAGAGGGTGAAGGGGAGGGGACCTGGGTGGATGAAAAGTTGACACCTTCCTTTGTTTCGCAAATCAAGGTGGTGAGGAACCTGAGGTGAGGAGGGATGTCCTCCGTGGAGGCGGTGGCTGAGAGTCGTGTGGCGGCGGGTGCGAAGAGAGCAAAGGAAGGGGGAACGGCTTGCGCCATCGCAGGGATTAGGGTACGCAAGGACCTAAGCGAGGCCAGGTATGGAACTCATCATGGGAACTAAGTACACTTTTGACGTGGTGGTGCACCATGTATGGGCAGGAAAATAGGGTAAGCGAAGCGTGTCAGGTTTGGTATACCATACCACCTGATTTATAGGAGCGTTACACTACTCCCCTCTTCCAAATGTCTGACCTCAGACTTAATCACCACCTATCTACCAAGATTCTTGGTCTCAGCTAGGCTTCACATCATTTTACTCGCAGTGTTCCTTTGGCTTAGAAGTATACGGTTGGTGAAACATTATCAATGCTTCTATTGCTGTTTCTTCCAACATTTCGAACAGTTCACAAATATTCTCTTCAGATCCATACTCCTCCCATGATACCACGTATTGTAAGAACCACTGATATGAACTTGGCTTTAGCACCCCCATACCCTTGGCTGTCTACTATGGCGTCTACTAGATAGATAAGCTCGGAGTCCACAATTACTAGTATCAGTACCTTCCTAGCAGGTCTACGTATGGGATCTTCCCGTTACAGCTCTAGAAGTCCAACATTGAACACAGGGTAGATTGTCTACCAGGCAGGTGGTTCCAGCTTGTATGCACGTGTTCCTATCTTTCACTAAACCAGAAAGGGGCCAAACCTCTTGTATTCAAGCGTTTCAATAGGTTGCTTAGTGCGAATAAACTTTCTCTCCTACATATTAGGGGCCGATTTCTTCGGCCTGCTTTGCGTGATATCTCCACAGGTTACTTACTCAGGAGATGGTAGCCTTCGTTGATCATGCCTTATCCTTTGACGCTCCAGAGTCTAATGTAATGTTTCTCTAATCTCCTGCTATGAACCCTCCCAATCCCTTACTAAAAGCTCTCTATTTGGGTATATTGCTTGATTATCAGAAACTGCATCACAGCTGTTGGTGCTAGGATCAAACCATTAATATTCCTCAAAGGGTGATACCATTGTGGACTCTTATACAGACTTAGGGTATGCGTGTTCAGCCAAAGGCAACAACACAGCCCAATCGTCTTGGTGGTAGAAGCAATACCATCTCAAATAATGTACAATTGTCGGATTTACTCTTTATGTTTACCCATCGGTCTTAGGGTGGAAGGCAGTAGAGACATTGAGTTTAACTGGGAGTAACTCCATGAGACTCATCCAAAACTAGGGTGTAAATCGGGTCTCTCGGTCTGTGTTGATAGATTCTGGTAGCCTATGTAGTCTCCACATTTATTTAAGGAAGATAAGATCCATCTCCTTAATAGGTACCTCTGTTGCTATAGGGATAAAGTAGGACATCTTGGAATATCTGTCAACCATGACCCATATCTTGGTATACACTTCTGATGCTGGTAAGGCTACAATGAAGTCCATGGAAATTGCATTCCAAGGCGGCTTAGGATCTTCGACTAGCTGTAGCAAGCCAAACTCCTTGTGCCTTATAGTCTTACTACTTTGACAAGTATGACAGGTACGGACATACCCTGTGACATGGTTTTCCATGTTAGGCCAATAGAAGTTTGCCTTAACTCGTGCAATTGTTTTATATGTTCTGAAATGTCCTGCAACACGTGAATCAAGTTCTTCTTCCATGATCATCCGCTTCAATGACTCATCCTTAGGGACGTACTAGCGCTTCTTGTAGGTCAGGGGACATCTCTTTATCTCAAACTGGGAGTCAACTGTATTTCTCTCTTCTCTCTCTGCTTTTAGAACTGCAAGGTATGATTGATCTTTGTCTGCTGCAGTCTTCAGGGCTTGTAAGAAATCCGACTGCAATAAGTAACCTTGACAGGTTAGTAACATTTGAGGAAGTAGGAGATCGCATTCTTGTTGAATATGCCATTGCCCAGGGCGAATTAATGTTTCTGGTGGTGGGTCACTCCCCCTTCTGGGCGGTAGTCCCTACGCCTATATAACATATCTGCCATCTCATTCAACCGTCCCTCGCGGTATACAACCCGGAAGTTAATCGGCAGGAGGAATTACCCCCAGTGGTGTTGCCTATGGTTCAAGATCTGGGTACAGGTAAAGTACCCCAAAATCTTGTTGTCACTATATACCACTATCTGGTCTTCAACCAAGCATAATAGATGATAACATTCTTTGAAAGCAGCCATAATTGCAATCATCTCTTTGTTATTAACTTCGTAGTTCACCTCTGCAGGTAGGAACTTCCTGCTGTGATAGGCTAGCAGATGCCATTTTTGGTCATCACAGAGCTGAGAGAGTACGGCTTCTAATGGAAAATCACGGGCATCGGTTTCCAACTTGGTTTTAGGTGAGCCATCGAAGTGAGTCAGAATAGAACTGGTCATAAACAACTTCTATAGATTTTTAAATGACAGCTGCCAGGCGGACTACCAGACCCACTTTACATCCTTCTTCGTAGGATCCGTTAGCGGTGTAGCCACTTTACTGAAACCCTTTATGAATCGATGGTAGAATTTTGTAAAGCCCATAAAGTCTTGTACAGCAACAACACTTTGAGGAGTCTTACAAGCTTTAATTTCCTTAACCTACCTAGTCATCATAGATATCCTATGTTCCGATATCTTACATCCTACGAAATAAACTTCCATTTGATGCATGTTAGACTTCTTAATACTATCGCAGATGCCTGGGTTTTTCGCAGTCTGTCTATCACCTGCATTACTAGCGAGACATGTTCCTCCTATGTTTCAGAGTATATCAAATTGTCATCCATATATGCAATGACTCCAGTGTCCAGCATGTCACGGAAGAAGCTAATTATCATACTCTAAATAGTAGATATATATTGCATAGCCCCAACGGAATTACCGTATTTAATACAGCCCATAGCGACTCTAGAATGGAGTTTACCATTCCTAACCGGGAGCTATCCGGATTAGATAATGGTCATTCTTCAGGTCTAGCTTGGTGAACACAGGTGGCTATACCAATTCAATCACTATGTTGGTTCATCTAGGGCAACAGATACTTATTTTTATTAGCAATCTTGTTAAGTCCTCAATAATTGATGCATAACCAAAGCGATCCATCTGCCTACAGTACCAAGAGGATATGAGCATCAACTGGTGCAGTAGACAGCAGGATCTTTCCTTGTTCCTCAATCTCAGGGATGTAGTCATATAACACATCCAACTCTCTTTTGGAGAGAGGGTATATAGGGCCAGAGGTAGGCTTAGTCCCTGGCTCTAGTTACATCCTGTGATCGAAGTTAGTATTCTTGGGGTGGTAAGTTATTTTCTCTTAACTTGAAATATATGCATAATATTTGTATAGCAAGAGTAGGCTAACGCCAATGACCTTTTAGTCATCTATGGTATAAATTACTATACCCAATACATATACTGTACTACTATGCTCAGCTAGGAGTTCTTTACTGGTCATAAACTTCATACGTCGCTTAGCGAGCAGACATGTTGACTGACAGTATTTTGAACGCCACTTGAGATTACCTTTCTAACAATTGATATCGAGATTGTGGTCCTTCAACCAGGACATTGGGAGATAGCCATCATCTATGGTATTAGGCATATCTGCAAGCACGAACCTCATCTCATTCACATGGTCACCAATCTTTATTCATACAGTCATGGTGTAATGAATACCGGACCCTGAATTTGGTTACCATGTGCATCAGAGATTGGTCTCAGAGATCTTCGACATATACATGGTAAGTGGGCCTCCTTAGCTCAAGTCTTACTCAACACGGTACCAGTAGGGCTACTATCTAGACGAGGTAAGTCCTCGCAACTCTTGATTTCCTTCTCAGCTTTCTGTTCAAACGGACATTGATATTTAATGGCCAAGTGTTGGGTTGTGGGCCTACAAGCTTTCACTGCTTAGAAGGTCTTTCTTCGCTAACAGATTGTGTTCGAAATTGCGGATTGATTTAAATCTTGATATATGAGTTTAGTTTTGGGTATTTACTATCACACCTGTGAGATTTGGGGTACTCATCCCTCCTAAAGCAAACTTGGAAAAATTGTTTTCAATTGCTAATCAAGTCCTATATGATTGACATACATAAACAACAATATCCAAAGAAACTAGACTATTTCTATTTGTCTTCCCAAATAAAGCAATGAACAAAGGAAACAATAAATAACCCTCTCGAAATCTATTACAAAAGTAACCTTAACTCAATCCTATCTTGCAGTATCGAGTTAGCTTAGTGATCTTACATGGAGGAGGGGACTTACCTAGTCCAATTTCCCTTCCTTTCTACCAGTTTCCAACAGGTCTAATTGCAGGGAGAGGTGGTCAGTTTTCAGATTTCTTTAATAAAGTCGATAGGGCTTACTTAGTCGCTACCATGGGTTTCCAACTCGTAAATCGGAGGTCATCCGGAGAGATGAGTAACCTTTTTCGCTTCAGGGGGAGTTTCAATGCCTCTGTGGCTGGGCATAGTCGAAGTACCCTGTCCAGCTTCAGTTGTAGTTCTCTTTCGATCTGGTTTGATGAGCTGTATGACCAGTTGGGTAGCGGTACAGTGCATCCAGAAGTGACCCTCTATCCACAACGCGATCATTGATTTGGTGGGCGGCATTTGTCGGTTATGGTCACCAGAATGTTACGTTTATTTTCAACATATTTGTTACAAACCTATCCTTAGTCTGCCGAACAAGGCACACTATCAAGTTCTACTGCAACATGTAACGTTACATATCGCCAGTGTTACAGCTCGTCAGGTCTTGCTGCCTTATGTCGCCTTGGGAAGGCTGAGTCCTCTACCTCCTAGCCTGGGCGACTACTTCTTAGCGATGCTTTTTTTGAATTACCTTTCAGTCAGCAATATACACAGATAGTTGTAATAAGAATAAAGTATAAATTGATTTAATAGGTAAAGTATAACATAGGAAGTAACTTGAGAGACCGCGTGAAGAGCTAGCTATCTGTGTCATTTTTTTATTTTATTTTTATTTTTTTTTATATCACACACCCATTGTTACGGTACAAGAACTTGCAGCCAGCGCTAGCTATGGTGTAAACAAAGTCTTAATTCCAAATAAAAATAACAAAAGAAACCATCGGCACAAAAGCTGCAACTTGGACAGGTAACTGCCCAAATGCCACAGACGGCGAGATCAGGTGAGGAAAAATCCAGCCAAAGAAACATATGTAAACCATGCCTTAACAACTGAAACAATAGCGGCCTAGCGCGACGGGGATGAAAAAAGGGTGTGGGCAAGAGACCCAGATTGGGAAGGCGCAACCAGCGGGGGCGGCGAGGAGGGAGGTGTCATCATTAGGTCTGGAGGGAAGTTCACCAGTGCCTCGCCGATGTAGGAGGCCAAGTAGAGGAGGCGGGGTATAGTAGACCAAAGAGGGTCGTCAAGGCCGATCACCTAGACTGCTTGAAGGTGGCGTTCCCGGGGCCCAGGAGAGGAATGGCAGGAAAGGATCGCATGCTGGAAATCCTCGTCGTGGTCCCCGTACCAAGGGCAAAGAGTATGGCCTGCCGAGGACTAGGGGGTGTGGTAGGCGAGATAGGTCTTGTGGGCGGGCATGTTATTGATCCGCTCCGCCATGAACTTCACTAGACCGATGATTGGGTGGGGGGATAATGAGGGTTTGTAGGGGTAGTAGAGGGGATGGAGGCACACATCCTGCCAGTCTTGGATTAGGCAGTGATGAGCATGTCTCCTTAGGGCAGTATAAGCCGCTCGCATAACGGGATGGGTGGGAAGTAGTGTCCAGAGCGGCACCAGATCCGCCGGCAGTAGTTGGGCAAAGCTGAGGGAGCTTAAGACTGGGAGGACTAGGTGGGCCAGGGCGTCAACCGGGAGATACAAGCGGACTGGCGGTGAGGGACATGAAGATTTCGTGTGGCCGGGGTTAACATTGGGTGGAAGGCCGCGCGATAGGTGGTGCCATGAGTTGGGAGCCCTAGGGCTTAGAAGTGACGGATAATCTTGTGGTGGCTGCCAAGAAGCTGGATCGATTGGTGGGGGAGAACAGCCGAGCCTGTGGGCAGATAGGCGGCGCCAGTGGGCACAGAGGGTCGTGATGGGTGGTAGGCAGCTCTCAAGGGAGAGTATAGAGAGTCTAGTAGAGCGGAAACAGTTGGTGAGCCACTTTTGGATCTGGTTCCAGAAGATATCCATGTGCTTTATCAAGCCCTTTGTGGGAACCATGAGGTCAGCCCCATAGGTGAGGACAGGGAGCAGGAGGGAGACTGCCAGGCAGTGGCAGATATATGGTGAGAGGCCGGCTCCAGGAGGAGACAGCCTGCGGACTGTAGAGAATGAGCCTCGTGGCTGGCCTAGGGGCTTTGAGAAGTGAGTAGACGTGGACAGAGAGGGGGTGAGCCAGTAGCTTAGCCACCGGAGGGAGGTAGCTGGGTGAAACACCTAACCATCCAGGTGGATGGGGATGTCTGTGGCAGGGCCCCGCTGGAGCCTACTGCGACAGTGGAGCAGTACTCTCCTGGGGACAGAGAAGGGAACTTTGCGAGCCGCCCCATAGAGCATCATGTGGGAAAATGCCACTTGTAGCAGATGAATGTTGCGGCGGTAAGAAGTAGAAGCAACAGTCAAATAAAATCACCAACATTGGAAAGTATAAGACCCCTCGTAGGGGGAAATGTAAGGTAGAAACATAAATAACAAATAACAAAGGAGATACTGGAAAACCCCTGTGGGATCACAACAGAAACAGAGGAAACAATACTAGGCCAGCCATTGAATAAGAGACGTAGGTGCGTCCATTCAGGAAGGACCAGACCGAGGATGTAAGGTAATGGTTGACTCCCATTCTTTTGAGGATGGTTGAGAGGAAGTCGGGGTCCATGTTATCAAAACCTCTCCTGATGTCCAGGACGAGGGTATACGCATGGAGGCCAGGGCACTAGAGGCTACTAACAGTATGTGACAGGATAGTGACAGCGTCAAAAGAGGAGAGAACAGATAGGCAGCCACATTGGTTATGTCTAAGAAGCCCACAAACTCTAGCGACCAGGGAGGGACGGGAGGCGACTATTCTTTCCAGGATCTTGGAGATGATTTCCTGTAGAATAAAGACAATGAATGAGGCAGGAGTGTCGTAGTAGAGTTTGCCTGACTTGTCAAGGACCACTCCATTCACCCTTTTAAGGGAAGGGGGATGGAAGCCATACAGGAGGAGGGGAGACAAAAGTGAGAGCAGGAGGGAGGGGACAGTGCGGTGAATTCTTTTTCACAAGGATTAGGGAACCGTGTCATGGCCATGGGCAGACGAGGAGGAGGAAGCAGAGAGTGCCCTACAGAGCTCTTCAGGGGAGAGCTCAGGCGCATGTGAGAAGGGGCGGAGGATGGAGGGCGAGCTGCATACAAGTTGAGGAGGAAAAAATTGATACAGTAGAGCCTGGTTTATGAATTCTGGGGTATCAGCTCTAGGAGGCGAGGGGAAGCCTCTGATGGGGAAGCCTAGAAACAGTCGCTACGTGGCCCAAAGGGAGGAGGGCATCACGTTGAGGTGAAGGGAGGTCACGTGTGCCTTACTGGCCCTTTTTAAGGCTATGAAGTATCCAAGCCAGGCGAAACGGTCAGAGTGGACTTCATTTTCGGTAGATGAGGGGTAGCGAGCTTTACGTGCAATGCAGTGGTGTTCTTTTAGTAAGGTGGAGTGAAGAGGGAACGACCAATGCTGGGCCCTAGGCGAGGGTCAAGAGTGTTGGGTATGGTTCCGGAGGAGGTCAAGAACCCGGCCTAGATTTTTGTGGAACCATCCGGAAAGTGAGGAGGAGGTGGAGAGAGAGGGGGCGCGTAGGACGAGCAGTTCTTCAAGGGAGGGAGTCAGGATATCCCAGTCAGTGAGGGGCCAGTTGGGCCTTGGATGCACGAGGGCATCCTTAGGGTGCCTAAGGCTAAGGGAATGGAAACATGGTCAGAAACCGAGGACAGGAGTGGCGTGCTCCAGGCGGAGAAAAAGGGGGCAAGGCCTAGAGAGGCAAAAGAAAGATCAAGAATTGATGGTCTGGCCGCTCCCCGCAAGGGGAAGCATGTGTACACGTCAGAGGTGTTCAAAAGCTGGAAGCTCATCGCAGCATCGTGTGAAAAGTAAGGAAACAAAACATTAATCTCAAATGGGGAGTGTGCCCTGAGAGGGTGATAGGAGGGGTAGTAAAGGTTAAAGTCCCTCAGGGTCAGAAATGGAAAGATGGCCACAGGCAAGGCCTCAAGTGGGGAAATTGTGCGTGTGGAAAGGTCCCATCAAGGAAGGGAGTAGACGTTCAAAACCCTGAAACCGGAAAAATTAAAGCCAAACAGCTTGTCAGTTTGGAAAAAATCCAGTGCTATGATGTCTGATCTCACGAAAAAACAGGAAGTACGATGCTAATGGTAAGCAATGCTAGGGAGACATAACAAATAACACGGGGTTTGGAGGGGTAGGAACAAGGGGCGCAGACGGATTTGAAGTCCGTAATAGAAGGGGTACGTCCACGAATACCTGGGTGGTCCTGGATGCAAACCAGTGATACAGGAGATGAAAGTTCCATTAAAGAATTAAAAAAGGAAGAAAACAGATCCCCGCTACCCAGGCAGTGGTGTTGAGCAAGGGAAAGAAAGGACGAGGGCGCCAGGCCTCCCTGTTTGGATAAAGGTACTTCGTGATGGACTACTGGGCAGAGCCCACAGAGTCACTGTGGGTAGGGGAAGGGCTGCGTGCCACCTGGATGATGGGAGCACCATGCCTGCAGGATGACCTGGACATGACAGGAGCGGTGGAGGTAGGTCTAGGTGGCCTAAAGGTTATGAGGTGAAGGGAGGAGCCGAGGTTAGGTGGTAGCGGAGTCGAGGGGCGTGATACCAACAGTGGAGATGTTTTGGAGGATCTGTTAGGGGCTACGTCCATAATGTCCCAATTGGGAGCAGGCGGCAGCTGGTGATCAGTAGTATGTGGGTTAGGCGGCCTCGATGGGCAGTCCCGGTCCCGAGAGAAGTGCTAACCCTTGCAGTTAGGGCAGAGTCGTGGTAATGTCAATCAGCAGTTGAGTTAGCTATCTGTGTCCGTGAGCCTACTTGTATAGGCACTCTTCCCACAACCCTAACCCTGCTGAGTTTAATATGGGTTACCTCCTTACTATGACTTCCGTGTGAGTCATAGTATAACAAACATCCTATGACTCATAATTAGAGTCTTAGTATATAATCCCCATAGTATCCAAATCCCATAAAAGGTCTTGTGCGCTAATCGCGTCACATGCATGAAACCCCAGACTCATACCTGTAATCAGGTGCGAAACAAATAACCTCATATGATCTCACAATCGTGAGTCATGAAACTATAAACATAAATCGAACCAACAAGATATCATTATCCTAAATGATCTTTCAAATGGTGAGTCATGTGAAATGTTTCATATTGCTGAGTCACGATTTGTGACAATACTCCAACTTCTTAACCCGAGAGGGGCTAGCTGTCTGCTGTGAGGTTTTGGGATTACCACTACAAGGACCTAGCTACTTTTTACATTTCCGCTTGTTTCCTGAGGACCAAAAATTACTACGCACATAGGAATTGTCATTTTCCTTAATAACCATACTGTTAAAAGATACCACATCTTCAAGCTGATGACCAGTGTTACCACGAGGTTCAGGTAATCAATATATGGCTCTGGGTGTCGAGATTTATCCGCCCAGGCATGATGTAGGTCTGCTGTCATACATATGAGAACCTTATACTTCGCAGCAATCCCGTCATAATTTAACTCTCAGGCAAACTGAATGAGCTCATCTACATTGTGATCAATCTTTCCTAGCTTGGTGGCCACCGCCGTACACTCATAAAGAGCACAATCCCGATCCGAGTGACAATTGAAACTAGACTCAAGACGCTTTTTAGAAACCTACAAGGTACGCAATTCATTTAGGGCGTTATTTGTTATTCTGGCAGATTGAGTAGTATCCTGACTAATGGGTACATCAATGATATTGTACCTTTACTTGGTAGACCCTTTTAAGAAGCGCGAATATTCGGCTAACTTTGTCCATATCAGATAACTTACAGTGCTGATAGTAGTCAAACCGTATCTCCACATTCTGGATGAATCACTGTGTGTCAAGTGGGTAACCATGGAACCCTTAAATCCCTAATTTCTGCGGATTCTTTTGCCAGGCAAGCGACTTCTTATTGGAATTTCCAAGATAGTCCATCCAGGCTGTAGACCGCTCTTCATAATGGCCCATCTTAGAGTAATTCCAGCGTGACTTTGGTGTACCAAGAAAACTGCTTAGGTCAGGCAGGGAAGAATTAGTATTTTCGCTACTGCTCGTGGAGTCAGAATCAAGCGGATCTTATCCTTGACCGACGTTCCCTCTTCCTTGTTGACAGTTACCATCGCCTCTACTGGTGTTTCCACCGCGAAGTTCCAAAGGTTCCTTGAATGCACTAAGCTGGTCTTCCAAGCTTGATTGACTGGCCTCTTGAACGGAAGACAGTTGTGGAGGTTCGGGGGATGGAGGTCCTCTCGCAGCTGTGACCTTATCCACTCCCCTCTGAACAAGTTTTGAAAGCCGGGACAGGCTACAACATCTGTATGGTCTTCCGAATCACACAAACAACGATGGATCTTTTTCAACAATGGACCTTAAGGCATGTATTTTAACAGCTCAACCGGCCTCCATGTGCAAGTGGCTACATGGAAGAAAATACAGGATGCTGGTCCTCCCTCGATCCTTCAACCAACGGAATAATAAGCCTTTGCCGACTGCCCTGCTACTCCAGAAAACCCAATCCATCCAGCTCTACCCGTTGGCCTGGCCTGAGCAATTAGTGCTGTCAGAGGGACTAGCGGTACCAGATGTTGTATTGTGGCCAGCAAGGGTGTTGGCCTAGCCACACTATACAGTAGTTCAGGTTTTAAGACTATCGATCGCTTTAACTGGACCACAGAACAGCAGTACCCACCGTCGATGGCTTAGTTTTTGCAGGACGCTTCTCCTTTGAAACTCAGGCCAAACTAGATGATCTTTTTACTGTGCCTGAAGGGCTAGATGATTGACAGGCCAAACGGGCTTCTACAGTCAAAGCAAAGTGAGAGTCCCGCGACGAGCCTAGGGTTTCTCCAATACCCAAGGCTTCTCTTGCAGCTGGTAGCAAATGTTGATGATAGTCTACATCCGCCATTACCTATGCCTAATGCGGTGCAAAGCTAAAGGGTCCAGTAAGGACCAGGGGAAAGGTCAGTGCTTGCTCCATGATCACGTCATTTTCAGAGTCTATACTGACTCCTGCTTTCACAACCAACTCTAGACCCTCTAAACGGCATGATATACCCAGACTAGAGTGGTTAGCCTACCTGAATAGTACTAGGAGTTATTATCACCAACTGGGTTACCCTATCTATGTATGACTCTGGGCTACCCTGTCTAACACAGTTACCTTGCCTAACTAATCAAAATCAGGTACCCTCTCTTAGAACTATGTACGTGAAGTTGCCATGATTTTTGGCATGCCAAATATAGTGTACCTCGCCGTGTACGTCAACTTCTTTAGCTGGGCTGAAGTTCTATATGCCATTACTATAGATATAGAGGAGCATTAAACTACTTCCTTTTTTCACAACTCTGTTGACAGACTAAACTACTACCTGTCTATAGAGACTCCTAGTCTTGGCCTGGCACTTCCTCATTGTTCAAACCCTGTGGTGCATTTTCTGAGAGGAATACTGTTGGTGTAACTTTACCAATGCTTCTATTGCCCTTCCTTCTAACATTTCGAATAGTTCCTAAGAATTCTCTTCTTACCAATACACCTCCAACTACACAAAGTAATATAATAACCCGGGGGAAGAGTTTTCCTTAGCACCCTCATACCAAAAGCTGTCTACTATGCTGTCTACTACATTGCTAAGCTCAGAGTCCCAAATACTTGCTATCTGTATCTGCTTTGCTGCCCTACATATGGGGTCTTGCAGGTACAGCTCCAGGAGTCCAATATTGAACACTGTATAGATTGTCCACCGGGCAGGGAGTAGATACTAGTAGCCACGTATACCTATCTTTCACTCAACTACAAACCGACTAAACCTCTTGTGGTCCAGCTTTTCCATAGGTTGCATTCTGCTAATGTTTCTTCTATCCAATATAATACAGGCGGCTTAACTAGCTCTATCTTTAGATTGATCCCTAGGGTTAGTAGTCAGGAGATCGTAACCCTCCCTGAATATGCCATTTCCTTTTTCGCTCATGGGGCCATGGTAGTCTCTCTCGATTCTCCTGTGAATTCCCATCATAATCCCTTACTACAGGTTAACTTTTTGGTAGTATTTCTTGGTGATTAGATATAGCATAGACCAGTTGGTCCTAAGGTCAAACCTGTAGCTTGGATATAAGGGTTGTACCATCAAGGACTCAGATAGAGAAACATTGTATGCGTGTTCCACTAATAGAATCAATGTAGCCCAATCATATTTCTGGTATGAACAATAACTTCTCCAGTACTGATTTGGTGTTTGATTAACCCTTGGAGTTGGCCCATCGGTCTCTGGGTAGAAGGAACTAGAGACATTGACTTATACTAGTTGTAACTCTAGCAGAATTATCCAAAACTTTGATGTAAATCTGGTAACTAATTCATAAATGATAGATTCTGGGTGCACATGCAATCACCACACTTTCACAAGCAGATAATTGCTAGCTCCTTTATTGGTACCTCTGTAGTCACTGGTATACATTTAGACAACTTTCAGAATTTGTCACAGATGACCCATCTCTTTGTATACACCTCTGATTCTGGCAGGGCCACAATCAAGTCCATTGATCTCACATTCCAAAGCCGCATAAGAAGTTCTTCTGTCGGTAGCAAGCCAAAGTTCATATGCCTTATTGTCTTGCTACATTGACAAGTATCACAAGTACAGACATACTCCGTGACCAGAGTCTCCATGTTAGGCCATTCGAAGTTTGCCTTAACTTGTACCATGGTGTAATATCTTCCAAAATATCCAACCATGCATGATTCATGTTCTGCTTTCATGAGTCAGCTAAAATACTTCGTCCTTAGGGATATAGCAACGGTTCTTTAACTGGTACAGATCTCTCTCTACCTCAAACTGGGCATTAACACTGGTTCCCTTTTCTCCCTCTAAATTTCCAAATGCTAAATATGCTTGATCTTTCTCTGCTCTTATCTTCAACGCTTGTAAGAAACCGGACTGCAAAATATTGTCCAGACAGGGGAGCAGCATTAGAAGACGTAAGAGATCGTGTTCTTATTGAATATTGTATTGTCATGAGAGAAAAAAGGTTTGTAGTAGAGGAATACAAGCACCTTCCAGGGGGTAGTTACAAGACTGTGACAATGTATCTGCCTTCTCGTTCTTCTGTCCCTCCCTGTACACAAACATGAAGTTATCTTACTAGAGTAATTCCACACAGTGGTGTTGCCTACTGTTCAAGTACTTTGTACTGTTAAAGTACTCTTTATTCTGGTATTCTCTATATACCACTATCTTGTCTTCAACTGAACGTAGGAGTTGATCTTATTCTTTGAAAACAGCAAGAATTTTTGTTATCTCTTTGTTATGAATATCGTGGTTCACCTCTGAGTGGATGAACCTACTGCAGTTATAGGCCACCAGATGCCAATTTGATCATTATAGAGCTTGGAGGGCATTGCACCCAATCCTAATTCACTGGTGTCTGTTTCCAGCAATGTAGGCCATAGCTATCAAAGTAAGTCAGTTTTGTACTACTAGTAGAGAATAACGCCTTTAAAAGATCAAACGATTGGTCCCTAATGACTAACTAGCCCTCTTTACTTCCTTGTTCCTCAGATCCGTTTGTGGTTTAGCCACTTTAAGGAAGCTATTTATGCATAGACTGTAGAAGTGTGTAAAGCCCCTAAGGCCTTTAATACGGATAACACTCATAGGATTTTTCCAACCCATAATTTTAACCCTATCAGTTATTATAGATATCACTCTTTTAGGTATCTTAAAGTCTAAGAACTCAACTTTCTTCTGATGGAAGAAGAACTTCTTAATGCCCACAGACAGCTCTGCCTTTTACAGTCCGTCCATCACTTGCCTTACTAGATAGACATGTTCCCCTATTGTCTATGAGTATATCTGGATGTCATCCATATTGGCCATGGCTCCAGCATCTAACATCTCTCAGAAGACGTAAATTATTATACTATGGAAGGTGGGTAGTACGTTGCATAGGCCAAATGGCATTGCGATATATTCATACATGCCATAGCGACTGTTATAGATTATTTTTCATTTCCAACCAAAAGCTATCCAGATGAGCAAATAGCTATTCTTCCAGTCTATTTTTGTCACACTTTAGCTTTACCAGGTATATCTGGAAAGTCAGTTCATCTAAGGCAATGGATACTTATTCTTCTTCGTAATCATTTAGAGCCATCGATGATGGATAGATAGATGAAGGGTTCCTACTGGCTTTGGTACAAATAGGATTGGAGTACTGGAGGACGAAGTAGATACCCGAAACATTTCTTGTTGCTCCATTTTGCTGTTCTAGTAATTGAGCACATCCAACTCTCGCTTGGAGACATTTTACATCTGGCATGATGTTGGCTTATTCCAAGACTATAGGTCCTTCTTATGATAGAACTTTGTATCCTTGGAAATGTTGGTTATTTTATCTTAACTAATAATATCTGCATAATCCTTGAAATTGGCAGTAGGCTAATACTAATATCTTACCCGTCTTCCTCTATATAAATACCATGCCCTATAGATATACCTTACTACAGACCTTGGCTAGGATTTAATCACAGGTAAGAAACTATAAACGTCGCTTTGGCGATCTGACTGTTTACTGCACAGTATTCTGAGCACAAATTAAAAGTACCGGTATGCCAATCCATATCGGAATTGTGGTCTTTTATCTAGGACATCTGGAGAGAGCTATCAACCTTGGATTCAGGCACATCTCAGAGCTCGCCCCTTATGTCCTTCACATGGTCAAAATCTTAGTTCGAACTGGCTTGGTGAAATGATTCCATGACCCTGCAATGTAGTTACCACTGGAATCAAAGTTTGTCACCGTAAACATCTGACGTATACACTCTTGTAGGACCTTCTCTACCCAAGCTCTGCTCGACGCGGCACCCGTAGTACTACTACCTAAAACAATTAAACCCCCTCTACTATTTAATAGCTTCTCCTGGTTCCAGTCCACAAGGACATTGATATGTATTGACCAAGTTTGGGGTAGTTGGCCTACTATCCTTAACCGCTTAGCAGGTCTATCTTCGCTAACAGATTTTGTTCACTTAAGTGCAATAATGTATCTCACGTAATAATTAGGATAGTTTTGTTTGTTTACAATCACACCCATGAGATATATGATACTAGACCCTCCTCTGGTATACTTGTCAAGTTATTACAATTAGTAATCTAGTCAAGTTTGATTTACTTAAATAAATAACAAATTCAAAGGAAAATAGACCCTTTCTGTCAGTATATAACAGGGGCCCGCTGTAGCAAGATGGATCCTACGGTTGCGACCCTATCAAAATATTGAAATCTATGATCACAGAAAATAAAGATAAGATCTTCAAATCAAATTTGACAAACTTAATATCATTAAGCCGGATATTCACTGAATTCTGGTTAGTCTCGAGAGGATCGTGGGTTTTTTCAGAGTAGAGTGCCAATTGCGTTTATTTAAGTAGAATTATAAACGCTATTGACACTCATCCTTAATCTTAAAATTCGTGAGTACACTTCTCCACTCTGGGCTATTAACGCCTGGCTCCTGTAGAATTATCTGCCAGAGCCTTCAAAACATGCAAATAATGAGAGTATCATTAATCCAATTTTCTTTCTTTAATGCATTTCAATTATGTCTCCAGGAGAGAAAACCGTTTCCAATCGTTGGCTTGCTAGTGGCCTAAAGTCAAGACTTTATAGAACTTATTATTTATGTTAAGACTCAGTTGCCCTTTAGCATTTGTATCTATACGACCATGGTATTCAACCAGGTCTACTTAGCCTATCGGCTGCTTTTCTTGCGAATACACAGTTCCCGAAGGGAATTGCAATACTTTGTTGCCTAAATGTACGCTACCCATAACCAATAGCTTTTAAAACACCTTAGGCGTTATAAGACAAAATGCGCTCAGAGTCCTGTAATATCTCACAGTTATGTGAATGTTTGGGAACATTTGTTGCATTTAACAGTACAGTTTTATCCGAACCATATCCCATTCGTTCTTAACTCCCAAATATCCTTTTTGTTAACTCCCATACCTCCTATTGGGATATCAGGTATTTACAGTACCCCATCGGAGCCATCTGAAGTCAATACTAGAAACTTACCCATGGTTTGCCATCTCCTACTACCTTATATACCCTGCGGACACGATATATTGGCTGAACTATGGCGACCAATGGAGTGTTATTGGTCCACCTCCAGCAGCCTGATTTTGTTTACATTTTATCAACAGTTACACTTTACCACCTATCACAATGGTAGTTTATGAAATCACTCTAAATCACGCACAGGTAATTTTTATGATATTTCGTGTTTCGTATAACTTTGAGGGTAGGGTAACTTGGGATCTACAATTCTATACGTGTTCTATAAGGTAGGGTAACTAGGCCCCTGATGGGCCCAAATGGGTTCTGAAGTCCGTTTAACACACATTTGCATCTCCGCAGTAGATTGTGTAACCTCTTGGTTGTTTATACTAGATTTTGCAACCATGAAACATTTGGTCAAATGATTATACGATGCCTAATAGCTTTCGAATTTCTTACCAATATTTTGCTGGGATTCTACAGTTATCCTATCTAACTAGTTACTCTGTCTAACTAAGCTACCTAGTTACCTTGTCTAACAGACTTACATTGCCTAACAGTGATCCTCGGTTATCCGGCCTAGTGCAGTTATCCTACCTGAATAGAACTCCTTTTTATTCTGTTCAACTGGTTTACCCTACCAATGTCTGGCTCAGGGTTACCCTCTATAACAGAGTCACCCTGCCTAACAGCCCCCCAAGGTATTATTTCTTGCACAATACACCTCTGGTTAATTGCACCTAGCTAAGCCTATGATACATTTCCTCGCCGAGTTCCCTCAGGACCCTTGACTAGCCTGAACTCCAGTATATCTTACTAACACATATATTTGAGCGTTATAATACTCCTGTAAGACTCCTATTCATCACGTGGTATGGCATACCGAACTTTAACGCAGCCAAAGACCCTTAGGGGAACTCAGCGAGGCACGGTATCATAGGCCTGCCTAGTGGCGAAACAACCTGAGGTATATTATTCAAGATCTGGCACCTTGGCACTAAGTTATAAACGGTAACTCTGTTAGGCAGGGTAACCTAGAGCTACACTAAGGTTGGGTAACCCAATTGAATAGGATAACCCGAAGTACTGCACAGGTAGGGTAACTCGCTAGTCATGGTAACCTATGACACAGTTAGGCAGGGTAACACTATTAGACAGGGAACTGCTTAGAAAGGTTAACTGTAAAATCCCTGGAAAACATTGTTAAGTCTATAGTAGGCCGTCAGGCATCGTATGTTCGTGCAATCTTGTTTACCATGCTTGCAAAATCTAGTGTAAACAACAGAGAGTTTACACAAGCTAGTTTCATGATGTGAAGTTGAATTAAGAGAACTTTAAAGGCGATTTGAACCATACTATGGCAAGTTACCCTACCTTCAATATTACATCAAATACATAAAATCGATTATGCAATAGAGGGTGATTTGGAGTGAGTTGGAAAACTACCAACCTGATAGGTGGCGAATGGTGACAATTGGTAAAATAGTAAAAACTGTGCTGCTAAAGGTGGTCCTCTAAGACCATTTAGGTCGCCACAGTTCTTTGGATATATCGTGTCCGCAGGGAATATAAGGGGGTAGGAGACACCCAAACCTGGGTTTATTGCTAGTATTGACACTAGATGCCGCTCTTGAGGTACTCTAGGTACCTGATATCGCTGTGGGAGGTGCAGGAGTCCCTTAGAGGATATCTGAGAGTTGCGAATGAACGCAAGTTAGTATGGATAAACTCTACTACTAAAAGCACATAACGCCACTAGACCATACCACAACTGAGAGGGATTACTGTACTCGGAGGGCATTCTGTCTTAACATAGCTGAGGTGGTTAACGAGCCATTGGCTATAGGTAGCACCTATTTTGCCAACACAGTAGTACAACTCACTCAGGGAACTTGGTAATCACAAGAAAAGCTGCCAATAGGCCTAGTAGAAAAGGTTGACTACTATGTTAGTATAGATGTAAATGCCACTGGGCAACTAAGTCTTAACATAGATAATGAGTCCCATGCAGAATTGTAAGTAGGCCACAGGCAAGACTATAATCTGAAATCTTTTTCTCTGTAGCAGATATAATTGAGGTGCATTGCTGAAGGCCAATGAGATAAATGAAACTCTCTTATCCGAGCTATCAAAAGGCTCCAGTACTTTATTGTACCGGAGTTAGCGGTTGATAGCCCAAAGTGGAGAAGGGTGCTCTAGAATGATCAGAGTAAGGATAGGTGTCAATAGCCTTTATAATTCTACTTAAATAAACATGAACGGCACTCTACTCGGAAAAACAACTATCCTCTCATGAAGAACTTGAATTGAGCAAGTCTTTAGCTTAACGATATTAAGTTTTATCATTTGATGCGAACATTTTGAACATTACCTTCCGTGAACTTTGCTTTGAGTCCTTTGGTGCGGTCGCAACCATAGGATCCATCTTTCTAAAGGGTGCTCCCATTACTGTATATCATTAAGCTGTTCCTTTATCTCTCTTCTAAGAATTGTTCTTCCCAAGACCAGTTGGGTGATATCTACAAGTACTGGTAACCTTGTCTAGAAGAAGTAGCCCAGGGTGCAATATATTGTGGCAGAAATGTCTCTTACCCGTTCTCAACGAAATTCTACTACCTCTTCCGGGCCTCAGTTGGAGTACGAGGTTATCGCTGACCTTAGAGATTTGGGGTAGGAATCGCGAACCAAGTCAATTAAAGTAGCAACCATTGGGGTGCCTGAGGAATGTCAGATGACGATGGTCTCCTATCATAGGGCACTCATGACATCTATCTTGCACAATCGCTACGAAGTGGTGCTTGAGTCGGTCCCTGAAGGGGTTATTTTTGAACGTTTTGCACATCAAGTTTTCCTAATATACATTCTCCATGAAGTAGGCTGAAAGTTCACGTTAGTACAGTCCCAACTCGAATACTTTATCACTGACAAGCAAATCCATTTGTAAGAGAACATGGTCAACATGGCTTCAAACTGCATGAAAAAGGTACTGAATGCCAATCGCCAGCAAGTTATGAAATCGCAATGCGAAAATGCAGTTTATAGGCTCTAGAGTGGGCTGTGAAAGCCGGAGTCAGTATAGACTCTAAAAATGACGTGCTCATGGAGCAAGCTCCTACCCTTTCACTGGTACGAACTCGACACTTTAGCTTAGCACAGCATGTTCCGAGGTTAATACCAGATGTAGACAGGGATCAACATTTGCGCGCGCTGCAAGGCAAGCCGTGGGTCTTGGGGAAACTCCTAACAGTGCCTAGGTTGCAGCGTGTAGCCACAACCCCCGTATGTTCGCTGGCTCACAACCGGGGGCACTCATCCTGAGTGCCTGACAGCTCACTACAACTTTGTCGCTTAACACAACTTTGTGGCTCAACACAACTTTGTGGCTCAATCTAGTTTTGCGGCTTTACACAACTTTGTGGGGTACCTTGATAACTTCATAACATTGGTTGACACAGTAGCTTTAGAAAATCTTGTGACCATCAAAGACTCTTTGTTCCTATTCACGCATACAATAAACCAATTATCTATACTACAAAAAACAATGCCTGCAACACCAGCCATTATTCTTCTCAGCAAGCGAATTGAACCTTATGCCAAGGTTGAGGTACGAATTCAAGCTGTGGTTATCAGTATCCAAAATGACGAAAACCCATATCCAAATATCGCTGAGATTGCGCGGACTTACGAAGTCCCAATTCACAGCCTGCGAGGACGTTTACAAGGCCGGAATTAAAGACAGGAACCACCAGGAGCCTACCACAAGCTCTCCCCTGACCAGGTGCTGGCGGTTTGTCAATACCTTGATCGCCTCGATAAAGTAGGCACCAGTCCCAGACTGCAAATGCTTACCAGCTGTACAAATATGATTTGGCTAAACATCAATTCTGGCCCAGGTTCAGCTAAGGTTGTCAATCATCATCGGGCTGCCCACTTCCAGAGCCACCGTCCAGAGTATTTTATCCGAAAGCAAAAATCAATTGATGCTGACTGCAAAAATGCTCATCAGCCTGATAATATTCGCAATTGGTTTGCAAAATATTTAGATGTTTATGAAAAATGTAGGATTCAGCACAATGACCAGTATAATTTCGATGAAACTGGCTTCTGTATCGGTATTGGCCCTCAACAATGGATCATAACCTGTGATCCTACCAGCCAGGCCTACTTGGATACACCCGCGAATCGAGAACTAGTTACTGTTTGAGAAACGATCAGTGGAGATGGGACTGTATTGCCCTCAATAGTTATTGTTCCTGACTTTATCCATCAGGAGTATTGGTATACAAGTACCCATATTCCTGAAGACTATCTTATTGGCCTGTCTGAAACAGGTTACAATTATGATGAATTGACCATGAGTCGGCTTGCGAATTTCGCACTGTTCTCGGGGAAACATCAGTCTTGAGTTTATCCACTGTTACTGCTTGACAGATTCGCTTCTCATGGTACCAAGGAGTTTATCAACTATTGCAATATGCACAAGATTATCCCTCTCTGCATTCCTCCCCACTCCAGCCACCTTGTACAGCCCTAGGTTGTTATAGTATTTCAACCAAACTAGCATTATCATCTAGAGGCTGTTGAGGCAGCAACTAGAATGGGGTGTGGTGACTTCGACAAAGCAGAATTCCTTAATAGAATTGATTCTATTTGCCCTCAGACATTTAAGAT
Source organism: Tuber calosporum (assembly GCA_003316355.1). Taxonomy (NCBI): domain Eukaryota; kingdom Fungi; phylum Ascomycota; class Pezizomycetes; order Pezizales; family Tuberaceae; genus Tuber; species Tuber calosporum. Next base: position 41,683 of record QFET01006594.1, on the reverse strand, counting down.
GTCAACTGTACATTCAGCATTCAAGGCCAGAGGTCTTATTCCTTATAACCCAGACCTCGTTATCTCTAAACTGCCGGAGTCAGTTTACCACCCTGATCTTCACGCCGAACTAGCATCTCGATTACGGGCAACACTTCCAACCACCATCGCCTGTCTCAAGACTCAAGGGTACCAATTATTACAGGAGGCACAAATTATGTTGCCAGACTTCCACTCGCGACTCAAGCTTGTTCAACAAGGAGGATTGGCTCTTGCACAGTCTGGTACATTCGCTATGGAACACATGGAAAATACCTGTGCTGCAGAGCATGCTAGAAATGTGCGACACAGTGCCCAAAACAGGAGGAAAGTGCAAAAGGGTGGAGTGTTGTATGCCTCTGAAGTACGTCAAATGGTGAAGTGAAGGGAGGATCCTGTGTAGGAAAAGCAGAAATCCAATTAAGATGGATACAAAATGGTAAAAAAAAGGCGGATACTGCGGCTCATAAGCCTTTTCTAGACTGGAGATTAATGCTGCCTATAAGGTAAGATGTAAAACACTAGCAGAGAACAAGAAAAGGTTGAGGGATCAAGCAAGAAAGAAAAATTATATATATATTAATTTACTCTGAATTTTTATTTGCCAATGTATGCTACAATTCTTCTATTTAACTACTAAGTTATTTAAAGCCCTAAGGTTGTATTGAGCCGCAAAGTTGTATTGAGCTGCAAAGTTATGTTGAACCACAAAGTTGCATGAGGCCAGAAAGTTGTGTCAAGCTGTCAGGCACTCTGGAGGAGTGAACCCGATTGTGAGCCAGCGAACATGCGGGGGTTGCGGCTACACGCCACAACCTTGGCACAGGTAGGTCATCGCGGTCCTCTGGATTTGCCTTGGCTGTCTAAGCCAGTTTGGCCAACCGATCACCTAGCCCTACAGTCCAGGTCCGAAGATAGTCTAGGTTGGCTGGGATTTCAAAGGAGAAGAGTCTTGAAAAACCTGAGACAACGACAGTGGGTACCACCCTTCCGGTAATCTCTTCCACTCCGCAATAGTCGCAGAAGATGAGAGTCCGTATAGGGTGGCAGAGGCAACTCCCTTGTCAGCCACAATACAAAATCCGGTACTTCAAATGTCTTCGACAGCACCTCCAGCTTGGGGCAGTACTACGGGCAGTGCTTGATGGACTGCGCTTTCAGGGGCAGTGGCACAGTCGGCTAAGGCCTATTATTCTGTTGTATGTAGGATCGAGGAACGGCCGCCTGCCTTTGTTTTCCACCATGAAGCCCCTTGCAAATGGGGTCGGGTGAGCCGTTACTACACTAGCCTACTAGTCAGAAGTTGAAAAAGTCCCAATTTCATGGTTGTGATTTGGAAGACCATACGGATGTTGGTGCCTGTCCTCGCTTTCAACAACTTGTTCAGAGGCGTGTGAATAATGTCAAGGCTGCAAGAGGACCTCCATGCCTGGAACCTCTACGACATTCTTCCCATCCAGAAGCACGTCCACCAGACACGGAGGACCAGCTTAGTGGATTCGATGAACCTTTGTTCCTTTATGGTGCAAACAACGGCGGAGACGGTGGTAACCGCCCACCAGGAGTGAGAAATGTGGGAGAAGGAGGAGATAGGTGTGATTCCAACTCATAGAGCACTAGTGACGATTGTTCTTCTTCCCTGCCTGATCTAAGCAGATTTCTTCCTAGACAAAAGTCATGCTGGAATGACTCTAACAAGCGCCAGTATGATGAGCGGTGATAAGCCTTAACAGGCTATCTTCGAAAGTCTAACAAGAAGTCTCATGCCAGGCAAAAGAAGTAGTAGAAATTGGGGATTAAAGAGTTCCATGGTGACCCTCTTGACACATGTCGAATCATTGAGCTTCTTGAAGGGGCTGCCAACAAATGGTATAACTGCATTTATGTACACATTTGTCAGGATGCTGCTCATAGTGCTGGAATAACCTTTAACGCCCATGACAAATTACTTAATTGCGTAGGTTTCTGAAAGCGGCTTGAGTCCAGTTTCAATGGTTACTCAGATCGGGATCATGCTCTTCATGAGTGGACAGCTTTGGTCATAAAGCCAGGAAAAATAGAATAGTTTGTAGATGAGTTCAATTCGGTTAGCCAGTGAGTTGAATTATGACCTGATTGCAGTGAAGTATAAGGCTTGCATAAGTATTAGTGAAGACTTGCGACATGTCTAGTGGCTTATAACTCCACACCCTGAGGCATATATCGATTATCTCAATCTCCTGTGCACCACTGGTCATCAGCTGGAGATTTGGCATATTTTATCCGTACGGTTATTAAAGAAAAACACACTTCCCACAAGAATAGCGATGATAAGTCATCAGGAAACAAGCGACAAAGTAAGAAGGGACGAGGTCCTGGGAGTCATAATCCCAACTCCTCACTTTCTCCTGCTAATCACGCGCGGGTTAATAAGGCAGAATATGAGAAAAAATACATGAATATTCCTGTAACCCTGATTGAGAAAGGCTGTTCTTGAAAACAATGCTCGCGTTGTGGGATAAATGGTCACTTCTGGTGGCATTGTACTGCTCCTCAACCAGTCTTACAGTCTAACAAACAAGCTCGTAGGCGGAGGGCGTCCGAAACTTGGCCTGATACTTGGACTGTACTCAAACACCGATGCATTGCTGCTCCTCCTGATGAGAAAAAGGGTTACTAGGCTCCTTGGATCACCTGCTATACTCGAGGTGGATACCGATGGTAGTGAATAATTAAGCTATTTTAACATTATTAAACAAACCAGAAAACTGACTACCATACACGCAATTAAGGCTTGAAGATGATGGTAGAAAGGAAGGGATATTGGATTAGGTGAGCCCCCTCCTCTAGGTAAGAGGACCAAGGTAACTTGATACTGCAAGACAGGATTAAATTAAGTTTTCTTTTGTAAGAGATTTTGGGAGGATTATTTCTTATGTCTTTTGTTTATTGCTTTATTAGGGAAGACTGATAGAGATGGTCTGGATTCATAGGATTTTCGTGGTTATATACGTCAATCTGGCAGGACTTGATTAGTAATTGAAAACAATTTTTGCAAGTTTACCTGAGGAGGGTTGAGTACCTGAAATCTCTGAGGTGTGATGGTAAACACCCAAAACTATACTTAATATATTGAGAAATAAATCATGACGCAAAAGCGAACAAAATCTGTTAGCGAAGAAAGACATGCTAAGCTGTCAAGGCTTGTAGGTCCACAGCCCAACACTAGGTCAATATATATCAAGGTCCGTTTGGACTTGATTCATGATAAGCAAAGAAATAGTGGCGAGGACCTACTTCTTCTAGATAGTTGCGCTAAGTGTGCCATGTTGAGAAGCCCTTGGGCCTTGAAGGTCCAGTTACGATAAATACGTGGGATATATCCTACACCAATCCCTGATGCAACTGGTAACCAAAACCCAGAGGGGTGGAATAATTACACCAAGAAGGTTAGAATGAAGATTGGTGACTATGTAAATAAGATGAGGTCCAAGCTTGCAGAAATGCCTGATACCAAGGTTGCTTGCTTTCTTCCGATGTCGTGGTTAAAGGACCACAATCCAGATATCAAATAGAATAACTGTATTCGGTAGTGGTTTCAGAATGCAGTCAGTCAACATGTCTAGTCGGTAAGCGACGTAAGAAAGTTTATTACCAGTTAATAACTCCTAGCCGAGTATAATAGTCAGGTATATCTATTGGGTGTGGCAATTTATACTGGAGTGGATGGAAAGGACTCTAGAGTCAGCCTACTGCCAGAATAAAAAATATATGCAAATATTTTCAGTTAAGAGAAAATAACTGCCCTCCCCAAGCATACTGAGTTCAATTACAAGATAGAACTAGAGCCTCAGACTAAGCCTACCTCTGGCCCAAAATACCCTCTCTCCCTAAGACAGTTGAATGTGGTATATGACTACATCTGTGAGAGGTAGGAACAAATAAATATCTGGCTGTCTACCACACCTGCTGGTGATCATATCCTCTTAATACCATAGCCAGATGGTTCACTTCGGTTATGCATCGATTATCGTGAACTCAACTAGCTTATTTTAAAAAATCAATATCCATTGCCATAAATGAACCCACTTAGGGATACACTCGGTAAAGCCATAGTGTTCACCAAACTGGACCCGAAGAATAGCTATTATCTCATCCGGATGGCTCCCCGTTAGGAATGGAAAACTACCTTTAAGAATGGTATAGCCTGTATGAATATACAATAATGCCGATTGTGATATGCAATGCACCATCTACTATTCAGAGTATGATCAAAAGCTTATTCGGTGCCATGCTAGACGCTGGAGTCATTGCCAATATGGATGACATTTAGATATACTGAGAGACAATAGAGGAACAAATCTCGCTAGTAGGGCAGGTGATGGACATACTGTGTAAAGCAGGCCTCTGCATTAGTATTAAGAAGTCTACCTTCCATCAAAGGGACAACTAATCCTTAGGCTATAAGATATCTGAACATGGGATATCTATGAAGACTAGGAAGGTTGCAGAAATTAAAGCTTGTAAGACTACTCAAAGTGTTGTCATGGTTGATTGCTGTATAGGTTAGGCAAACCTCTACCGTCAATTTATAAATGGTTTCAGCAAAGTGGCTGAAGTGCTAATGGATCTTTCAAGGATGGATGTAAAGTTGCACTAGTCGGCCGCCTGTGAGTGGTCATTTGAACATCTAAAGGATTAATACATGACAGGTCTCATTCTGACTTACTTAGATGGCTTACCTCCAACCAAGCTTGAAACAAAAGTATGTGATTTTGCATTAAGAGCAGCACTCTCTCAGCTCAGTGATGACCAAAAATGGCATCTGGTAGCCTATCGCATTTGGAAGTTCCTACCCGCTGAGGTGAACTACGACATTCATGATAAATATATGATAGCATATGTTGTTGCTTTAAAAGAATGGGCTCATCTCTTACGCACGGTTGAAGACTAGATAGTCTAATATACAGACCACAAATTTTTAGATTACTGTAACAGCACTAAGGTTCTGAACCGTTGGGAACACCACGGGGCAGAATTCCTCAGCCTATTTTACCTCTAGGTTGTATATCGTGAGGGATAGTTCAATGTGAAGGTAGATTAGTTATCTAGGCATAGGGACAATCTTCCGTGAGGAGGAGATGACCCACTACTACAAATCATGTTTCGCGCTGGGACTGGCATATTCAGCAAGACCTCAATCTCCTATGTCCCTCAATGCTGCTAACCCGTCAAGGTTACAGCTTGAATTGGGTTTCGTGCAAGACCACAAGATAGCGGCAAACAAAGATTGATAAGACCTAGCGGTTCTAAAAGCATTGGGAGAAAAAAGAAGTACTATTGACACCCAGTTCGCGGTAGAGAGAGGTCTCCTAATGTACAAAAACTGATTGTACGTCCCTAAGGATGAGTCATTGAAGTGGACGATCATGGAATCAGAACATGATTCATGTGTGGGTGAAGATTCCGCAATATATAAAACAATTGCACGAGATGAGGCAAACTTCTATGGACCTAACATGGAAGTCCAGGTCACTGAGTATGTTCGTACCTTTGATACTAGTCAACGTAGTAAGACCATAAGGTACAAGAAGTTTGCCTTAATAGAGCCTGTTGAAGGTCCTATGCTGCCTTGGAATACAATTTGCATGGACTTCATTTTGGCCTTACAAGCATCAGAAGGGTATACTAAGATATGGGTCATCGTTGACAGATTCTCAAAGATTCCCCACTTTATCCCTCTAGCTACAGAGGTACCTATAAAGGAGCTGGTTGTAGTCTTCCTTAAAGAAATTTGATGACTGCATGGGCTACAAGAATCTAACAAGTTTGACTCAGATACCCGATTTAGATCTAAGTTTTGGATAAGTAGCATGAAGATACTTTAAATCAAACTCTATGTTTCTACTGCCTTCAACCCTGAAACTGATTGGCAAACAGAGAGGGTGTATCGGACACTAGAGCAGTATTTGACAAAGTATTGCTCATACCAGCAAGACGATTGGGCTTCAATGTGTCCTTTGGCTGAAGACAAATATAATACATTTGTATATGAGTCCCTGAAGGTATCACCATTTGAGGAAAACTAAAAGTTTGTCCCTAGGACCAACTTGTCCAAGGGAGTTTTTATTATCACGGAATAAACCCAAATAGAGAGCTTTTAGTAAGGGATAGGGAAGGCACATAGCAGGATATTAGCGTAACATTACATTAGGCCTTGGAGCCTGAAAGGAAATGGAATGATCAATGAAGGCTACTATCTCCTGAGTATATAACCCATTAAGATGTCACTCAAGGCTGGGTGTAGAAAGAAGACCGTGTTATATTGGATAGAAAGAACATGCGGACTCAGCGACCTATAGAAAAGCTTCAATAGATGACGTTTGACCCCTTTGTGATTAAGCGAATGATAGAAACACATGCATATGAGCTGGAACTTCCTGCCCAGTGGACAATCTACCCTGTGTTCAAAGTTGGACTCCTAGAGCAGTAACAGAAAGATACTATAGGTAGACCTTCAAGGGAGGTACCGATACCAGACAATGTGGATTCCAACCTCAGCTATACAGTAGATGCCATAGAACACGGGTGATGGTATGGAGGTGCTAAAGCCAAGTTCCCCATCAGGTTAATCTAATACTTGGTGTCTTAAGAGGGGTATAAAACAGAAGGGAATTCTTGGGAACCGTTCTAAATGTTGGAAGGAACAGCAATGGAAGCTTTGATAAAGTTTCACCAACTAGATCCTTCTAAGTCAAAGGACCACCTGGTGTGAAAAGATGAGGAGCCTAGCTACAACCCACAGTCTTGGTAGATAGGTGGCGATTAAGTCTGAGGACTGACTTGATGAAGAAGGGAGTAGTGTAATGCTTGTATAAATCAGTTGTTATGGCATAGCGAATCTCAGTCAAGCCATGAACCCTTAATGGAACTAGTAGAGGAACGGTATCATAGGCCTGCCTAGCTGCGAAACAACCTGTGGTATAATATCCTAGAGATGGAACCTTGTCACTAAGTTAGACAGGGTTACTCTGTTAGGCAGGATAACTCAGAGCTACACTTAGGTAGGGTAACCCAGTTGAACAGGGTAACATGGGGTAATGCTCAGGTAGGGTAACTGCACTGGTCCGGGTAACCTTAGAACACAATTAGGTAGGGTTACTCGGTTAAACTGGGTAAGTGGTTAGACCGGGTAACCTTAAAATCCCTGTTAAACTTTGACAAGTGATAGGTAGGCCATTAGGCCTCGTACATTCATGTAACCATATGTATCACGGATGGAAATTAAGAGTAAACAACAGAGTGGTTACACATGCTAGTTTGGTGACATGTAGGTACATTACGCGGACTTCAGAGGAGATTTGGGACATACAAGGGGCAAGTTACCCTACCTTAGGGATCACGTATAGAATTGAAGATCCCAAGTTACCCTACCTTCAACCTTTCATCAAACACATTAAATCGTTAAGGCAACCAGAGGGAGATTTAGAGCGAGTTGGTAAATTAACATCGTGAAGCGTGGCGAATTGTGATAGTAAGGTGAAATCCTAACAAAACCGGGCCGCTGGAAATCGTCCTGTAACAACATTTATATCACAACAGTTCAGGTGGGAAATTGTGTCCGCAGGGTATATAGGGGGGTAGGCGACAGCCTACCCATGGCAATTTGCTAGTATTGACAGGGGATGTAGCTCCTGGGGTACTCTAGGTACTTGATATCCATATGGGAGGGGCGGGAGTCCCATTGAAGGCTATCTGGGAGTCAGAAATTAGCCAAGTTTGTTCGAATAAACTCTATTGTTTTCAGCAAATAACACCCATGGACCATACCAGAACTGAGAAAACGTTACAGCAGTCTGAGAACATTCCGTCTTATCAATGCTGAGATGGTTAATGAACCATTGGCTATGGGTAGCGCCTATTTAGCTAACATAGGGGTGCCACTCACTGGGTGAACTTGGTAATCACTAAAAATCTACCAATAGGCCAAGTAGACAAGGTTGACTACTATGTTTATACAGAAGGAAATACCACAGTGCAACTGAGTCTTAAGATGAATAATGAGTCGCATGCAGATGTGTCAGTCAGCAATGAGCAAGACTACGATCAGAAAGGTATTTCACTTTTACTGACATAATTGACATGCATTGCAGAAGGCCAATCAGATTAATGAGACTCTCCTTATCTGAGCGATCCAAAGGCTTCAGGAGGTAATTCTACTAGAACCAGGCATTGATAACCCAGAGTGAAGAACAGTGCTCTAGAATTATCTTAGTAAGGATGGGTGTCGATTGCCTTTATAATTCTACTTTTATAATAGCGATCGCCACTCTACTCTGAAAAACAACTATTTTCTCTTGACAAATATGAATTAAGTGGAGCCCCGACTCTACAATATTAAATTTTATCATTTATTCGTAGATTTTTAACTTTACCTTCTGTGAACTTTGAGTTGAATCTTTTGGTGCGGTCGTAACCGTAGCATCCATCTTTCTACAGGTTGCTCCAATTACAACTCCCCTCTTCTACAAATTTGTCCTATGACATAACTGCTACCAGTCTAACTTTATAGCTGGTCTAGCCTAGGCACTGCACATTTCTCACCCTCTTGTCATTGAGCTAAGAAGGATAACTTGCGTGAGATCTTACCAAAACCTCCATTGCAGTCCTTTCCAACATTACCAACGGTTCGCAGTAATTCCCTTCTGGCACATCACTCTCCCACGAAACCAAGTATTCTACGAACTGTCAAGGGAACTTGGCTATAGCAACCCAATACCAATGGTTGTCTACTATGGCATCCACTACTTAACTAAATTCAGAGTCTATAATGTCTGGTATTGGCACCTCCCTATCAGGCATATCTATGGAGTCTTCCCCTAGGGCTTTAGGAGTTCAACCTTGAATTCAAGGTGAATTGTCCACCTGGCAGTGAGTTCCAGCTCATTTGCCCATGGACGTATTTTTCCCTTAACTACAAAGGGGCCAAACCTCTTGTAGTGAAGCTATTCCATAGGACGCTTAGTGAGAATGTTTCATATATTGAAGATTACTCGGTCGGCTTTCTTTGCTCTCTATTGAGTAACATCTTCTGGTGTGACATACTCTGGAAATAGTAGTCGCTTTTGATCATGCCATTTCCTTTGTCACTCCTAGGTCCTTTGTAGTATCATTCAAAGGGCCTGCCAAGTAGGTTCCCAATCCCTTACCACAACCTCACAGTATAGGTGTATTCCTTGATGAACAGACACAGCCCCGGACAAGTTAGTCCTAAGGACAAACCTGTAGCTTTCCTCAAAGGGTAATATCTGCAGGAACTCAGATATCATTGCATTGTATGCTTGTTAAGTCAAAGGTAACAATGAAGCCCAATCATCCTGCTGGTATGAGTGAAGCTTCCCAAGTACTGCTGTAGTGTCTCATTTACCCTCTTGGTTGGCCCATCGTTCGAATGGTGGAAGGTGGTAGAGACTTTGAGTTTGACCTGGAGTAACTCTATGAGACTCATCCAAAGCTTATATGTAAATTAGGTATCTCAGTATGAGATGATAGATTCCGGCAGCCCATGCAACCTCCATACTTCTTTAAGGAAGATAAGAGCCAGCTCCTTAATAGGTACCTCGGTAGCCAGAGGGATAAAATATGACATCTTTGAGAATCAGACAACTATAACCCATATCTTAATATAGCCTGCTGATACCAGCAAGGCCACAATGATATCCAAGAAGATTGCATTCCATGGCGGCATAGGAACTTCTACTAACTGTAGCAAGCCAAACCTCCTTTGACTTATGGTATTATTACGTTGACAAGTATCATAGGTACAGATATGCTCTATGACCTGTGTCTCCATGTTAGGCCAATTGAAGTTTCCCTAGACTCGTGCAATAGTTTTATTTGTTCTGAAATGTCCAGCTAACTGTGAATCATATTCTGCCTCCGTTATTGTCCACTTTAATGATTCATCCTAACTGACATACCAATGGTTCTTGTAGGAGATAAGACTGCACTCTACTTCAAACAGGACATCAACAGTAGTTCCCCTTTCTCCCACTGCTTTTAAGGCCGCTAGGTATGATGGGTCTTTTTCTGCTGCTTACCTCAAGGCTAATAAAAAACCAGACTGAAGCGGTAACCTAGAGAGGTTAGCACTATTTTGGGATGAAGGAGATCACGTTCTTGTTATATGTGTCATTGCCCTGGGAGAAAAAAGGTTTGTTGAAGTGGGTCACCCTGGCCTTCCGGGTCTTAGAGCCTCCGCCGGGACAAGGCATCTGCCTTCTCGCTCAGCCGTCCCTCGCAGTATACAACCTTGAAGTTAAATGGCAGGAGGAATTCCTCCCTACAGTGTTGCATACAGTTCAATACCTTTGTGCTGTTAAAGTACTCTAAATTCTTGTGGTCTCTATAAACCACTATCTGGTCTTCAACCGAGCGCAAGTGATGATACTATTATTCGAAGTCAGCTACAATTGCTGTCTGCTCTTTGTCATGATCGTCGTAGTTCAGTTCCGCGTGTAGGAATATTCTACTCTGATAGGCCACTGGATACCATTTTTGGTCATCACAGAGCTGAGAGAGCACTGCAACTAATGTGAAAATACTGGAGTCTGTTTTCAGCTTAATTCGACAAGAGCGAATGAAGTGAGTTAAAATAGAACTTGTAGTGATCAACTCTTTTAGATTGTTAAATGGGCACTCAAAGGCGGCCGACAAGTCTCATTTTACATCCTTCTTTAAAAGGTCCATTACTTTTTTGGCCAATTTATTGAAACTATTTATGAATCGACGGTAGAAGTTTGCAAAGCCCTAAAGCATTGAACGTCAAGAATGCTATGAGGAGTCTTCAATCCCTTGATTTCCTCAACCTTCTGAGTCTTCATAGATATCCCATGTTCAGATATCTCTTAACCTAAAATCTCAACTTCCCACTGATGGAATGTGCACTTCTTAATGCTAACGCACAGCCCTGTCTTCTGTAGTCTATCCATCAGTTGCCTTACTAGCGAGTCATGTTCCAATATTGTCTACGAGTATATCAAAATGTCATCCATATAGGCAAGAACCCCTGCGTCTGGCATACCTCTGAAGACGCTATTTATCATGCTCTGAAAGGTGGATGGTGCATTGTATAGCAAAAAGGGCATTACCATATATGCATACAGGCCTTAGCGACTCTTAAAGTAGGTCTTCCATGCCTCACTAAGAGCCATCCTGATAAGATAATAGCAATTCTTCAGGTCTAGCTTGGTGAACACTGTGGCTTTAACAAGTCTATCTCTAAGTTCGTTCGTCAAGGGTAACTGATGGTTATTCTTTATAATGATATGGTTGACCCCAATTTGATCGATACATAACCAATGCGTAGCATCAGACCTCTTTTAAAAGAGGATAGAGGCAGCAGAGGATGATGTAGACCGCCGGATCTTTCCATGTTCCTCTATTTCGCGGAATAAGTTTTATAGCACATCTAATTCTCGCTTGGAGACTGGGTATTTTGGACCTCAGGTTGGCTTATTCCAAGGCTTTAATTCTAACTTGTGATCGAAGTCTTTATACTTGGGAAGAACCTTTATTTTCTCTAGACTGAAAATATTCACTTAATCCTGTTTATTCAAGGAGTAGGCTGAGAGAAATGTCTTTCCTGTCTTCTCCTCTATATACTGCCATGCCCAAAAGATATACCAGACTACTAGCCTCGGCTAGGAGTTCTTCACTGGTAATAAACTCCTTATGGTGCTTATCAACCAGACATGTTGCCGGACTTTATTCTTTACTCCACTTCTGAGTACTTTTATTCCTATTAATATCTGGATTGTGGTCATTTAACCTCAACATAAGGAGATAGCTATCAAACTTGGTATCAGACACATCTGCAAATTAGAACCTCATGTCATTCACATAGTCACCAATATTCATTGTAACAGTATTGGTTTAATGATTCCCAGAGCCTAGGAATTGGTTATCACTTTCATCAGAGATTGGAGTAGGAAGTTTTAGACTCATACATAGTAGCTGGGCCTTCTTGACCCAAGCGCGTCACAACATGGCACCCATCGTGCCATTATCTAAAATAAGTAAGGTTCACCACTATTTCTTTGCTTCTTATGATTCAAGTCCAAATTAACCTTAATTTGTATTGACCTACAGTGGCGGGGTGGGGCTACTAGCCATGGCCGTTTAGCGGTTCTTTCTTTGGTAACAGATTTTGGTCGCTTTAGGGTTATCATGTATCTCTGTTTATAATAATTATATGTTTAGGTGTTTACTATAACGCCTGCAAGATGTCTGGTACTCAACCCTCATCAGGTAAACTTGCAAAATTGTTATTCAATTGGGAATTAAGTCCTGCCTGATTGATGTACATAACCAACAAAATCTATGGAAAGCAGACCATTTCTATTGGTCTTCCCCAAATAAAGTAAAAAACTAAGCAAATATGAAATAATCCTCACAAAATCTATTAAATAAGAAAACCATAACCCAATCCAATTTTATTGGATTGAGTTAGTCTTTACATCTTACATGGAGGAGGGGACTCACCTAGTCCAATTTCCCTTCCTTTCTACCAATTTTTCTACAGGCATAATTGCAAGGTGAGGTAGTCCGCTATCTGGTTTCTTTGAAGATGTCGTGATTGCTTACTTATTTACTACCATCGGTATCCACCTTCAATATCGGTGGTGATCAGCTGAGCTCAGTAACCTGTTTCTCATTAGGGGGAGCTTCAATGCAATGGTGTTAGGGTACAGACGAAGTACCAATTCCTGCTTCGTAAGTAATAGTCTTTCTCGATCGCCTAATCACCTCTACGACTGGTTGGGGAGCAGTACACAGTGTCTTGAAGTCACCAACTGTCCCGGAATGTGAGCATTGTTTCTGTAAGCGGTATTTGTCTGTCAGGGTTACCGCAATATTCTGGTGCTTATCCTCCTTCTATGACTTAAAAACCCAGGAAGGGTTAGCTGTAGGCTGTGAGGTGTTGGGATTACAACTACCTCGACCTTCCACTTTCTCATATTGTCACTTGTTTCCTGATGACAATTCATTGCTATGCTCGTGGGAAGTCTGCTTTGTTTTATAACGGTACAGTTAAAAGACGCCACATCTCCAAGCTGATGACCAGTATTGCGCAGGAGATTGAGGTAATCAATATATGCCTCCGCATGAGGAGTCTTAAGCTCCCATGGAGGTTGCAAGACGGCAGTCATACTTAACCGAGCATTATCCTTCACACCAATCCTGTTATTATGTAACTAACTGGCTAAGCAAATGGGTTCAACAACAAACTGATCAACCTTGCCTGATTTCAAGGCCAGAGCGGTCTTCTCAGAAAGAGCGTGATCCCAATCTGAGTGACCACCGAAATTGGACTAAAGACGTTTTCATTAACCAACCTAGATACGTAATTATTTCTGTGAATTAAACGTTATTCTAGCACGCAGAGCAGAATCCTGACTAAAGGGTACATCAATGCTGTCTTACCATTTCTTTGCGGCCCCTTCAAGAACCACAATGAATAGGCTGACTTTGTCAATATAGGATAACTTGTAATACTGATAGTAGTTAAATACAATCTCCTTACCTTGGAGGAATCGCTGCGTGTCAAGTGGGTCACCAATGAACACTATAATGCCAAAATGTCAATGGCTTCTTTTCTCGGGAATGGGATTTCTTGTTTGACTCCCAAAGATAGTCCGTAAAGGCTTGACACCGCTTATTATACCAGCGCTTCCTAGCGGCCTTCACGCTTAACTTTTGTCTACCACGAAATCAGCTTAGATCGGGCAGTGAGGAAGTGCAGTCATTGCTACTACTCAAGGAGTCGGAATCACAGGGATCTCCTCCGTCGCCGACATTCCCTCCTGAGGATCGTCGGTTATCATAGTCACCACGTGTGTTTGTACCGCGGTGTCCCTATGGTTCACCAAATTTACTAAGGTGGTTCTCTGAGCTTTGTTGAGTGTGTTCTGGAGGGGAAGTCTGCCGTGTAGAATTGGGGGATGGGGGTCCTCTTGCTGTCATTTCCTTATCCACTCACCTCTGAACCAGTAGTTGGAAGTGGGAATAGGTTCCAACATCCTTATGGTCTTCCGAAACGAACAGGGGACAAGGGGTTTTTTTCAACTTCAAACCAGCAGGCTGGTGGTTTATCGGCTCAGCTGGCCCCTGTGTACAAGGGCCTTCTTGGAGGAAAACATAGGCAGTTGGTCCTCCCACTATCCTACAGGTAACAGAACAATAAGTCTTAGGCTACTGTGCCGCTATCCCGGGAAACCCTCTGCATGCAGGGCTACCCTTAGGCTTACCTGAAGCGGATGGTGCCCTTGGTGAAACTACCAGTAATGGATTTTGTAGTGTGACCAGCTAGGGTGTTCCTTCTTCTACTGCATACAGTCGTTCAGCTTCTAAGAATATCGATGGAGTTGATAGGTCAACCGGAAGGGCAGTACCCACTGCCCTGGTCCAAGGTTTTCTATCCACTTCTTCTTCGAAACCGGCCAACTTAGACCATCTTCTTACTGCGCCAGATGGGCTTGGTGATTAGCTCGCCAAACGGGCTTCCACAGCCTAAGCAACTAGAGAGGCACGTAATGTAACTGGAGTTTGTCAAACACCCAAGGCGTCCAATGCAGCTGGCGTCAAATATTGGTTCCTCTCTACATTTACTATTACGTTCGCAAGATGTGGTGCAAAGCTAATGGGTCCAGTACGCACCAGGGGAAGGTATAGGGCTTGCTCTATGATAACTTCGTTTTCACAGACAATACTAACTCCTGCTTTCACAGCCCACTTGACTGCCTCTAAACAGCTCATGATCACATGCGCTGTTATGACTTGCTGGTGATAGATATTAAATACCTTTTTCACCTAGTCGGTAGCCATGTTTACCAAATTCTCTTAAAAATGGAATCGTTTGTCAGTTCCAAAGCATTTAAGGTGAGACTGTGCTTCTGTGAATCTTAGGGCTACATCATAAAGAAGGTATTACTCAAAAGATTCGTAGGTAAAGCATTCATAAGTAACCATTCCAGGGACCGACTCAAGTACCATTGTGATGGGATTATGCGTGTTAGATGTCCCGAGTACCCTATAATGCGGGACTATTATCAATTGACAACCTCAGGCACCTCAATAGGTACTGCTTAAATCAACTTGTAAACCAATTCCCACCCAAGCCATCATGATCTGCGATAACATCGTAGTCAAACAGAGGCAATGGACAGGTTGAGACACTCCATTTTGAACGCCTATCAGACATTTCACAGTTAATACTATCCACGCATGGCTACCTGTTCCATGCAAGGATACCAGTACTGGTACATATCGCGAAAGAGGTTTTGAGGAGCAACAATTCTCCGGAGAGAATTCAGCGTAGAATTTATTGATATACTGTAACACGTGCACCCAATAGGAAGATTAATCCTACAGTTGCGACCATACCAATAGATTCCAGGCAAAGTTCATGGAAGGTAAACATAAGAGGTTCAAATTAAATGATAAATCTTAACTTCATTAAGCCGTAGCTTCACTCTATTCAAGTTCGTCCCAACAGGTTCATTGGCTTTTTCTTAGTAGTCTGCAGACCTCATTTATTTAAGTAGAATTATAAAGGCCACGAACACTCATCCTTACTCAAAATGTTCGTAGGCACCCATCCTTACTCAGAATTTTCATGACCACCCTTCTCCACTCAGGGCAATTAACACCTGGCTCCAGCAGAATAACATGCCTGACTGTTCGGATTGCACAGATAAGGATAGTTTCTTTAATCATCTTGGTTTTCTGCAAAACATCACATTTATGCCAGAAGTAGAGAATAACCATTACGATTGTTGGCTTGCCAGTGGCCTACTGGCAAGACTGCATTGGACTCATTATCTTTGTTAAGACTTAGTTCCCCATTGTCATTTGCATCTGTACAAATATGGTAGTCGACCCATTCTACATATCCTATAGGAGCTTTTCTTGTGACTACTCATTTGTCCCAGCGAGTGGCATTACTGTGTTACCCATATGGGCTGTACCCATAGCCAATGGATCGTTAACCACCACAACCGTGACAAGACGAAATTCACCTTGAGAACTCTCAAGTCTATCATTCATCTTATATTTCTGGACATTTGATGCTTTTAACAGTAGAGTTTTATCTGTACAATATCCCATTTGTTCCTGCCTTCCAGATATCCTTTAAGGAATTCCCATTACTCCCATAGGAAAATTAAGTACTTAGAGTATTCAAGGGGCGCCATCTGCTCTCAATACTAGGAACTTGCCCAGGGTCAGCCGTCGACTAGCCTTTTATTTACCCTGCGGACACGAAATCTCTACTGAACTGTAGCGACCTATAGAGTGTTATAGGAGTACCTCCTCCAGCCTGGCTTTGTACGCATTTTATCAACAGTCACACTTTGTCACCTATCATTATGGTGGTTAACCGCCTTGCTCCAAATCACTCACTATTGGCTTTTATGATTTTTCGCATTTCGTGTAACATTTAGGGTAGGGTAACTTGCCCAAGTATGACCAAATCGCCCCCGTAGTCCCTGTAATGCACATTTGCATCTCTGAACTAGATCTTGTAACCTCTCTGTTGTCTAAACTTGATTTGGCGACTATGATACAGTTGGTTACATAAACATACAAGGCCTAATGGCTTACGTATCGCTAACCAATATTTTGCTGAGATTCTAAAGTTACCCTATTTAAGCAAATACCCTATCTAATAAGGCTACCTAGTTACCCTGTTTAACCTTGATCTGTAGTTACCCTGCCTAGTGGTGTTACTCTACCTGAAAAATACTCCAGGTTACCCAGTTAAAACGGGGTTACCCTGCCTTAGTCTGGCTCTGGGTTACCCCGCCTAACTTAAGACCAAGCTACCCTTTCTTGCATAATGTACCAAAGCTTGTTTTGCCGCAAGGCAGGCCGATGATAGCGTTCCGCTTAGAATTCCGTCTTGACCCTTGACTGGGCTAAGGTCCAGTATGCCATACCAACAGATATATGTGAGCGTTACACAGTATTTCCCATTAAAAGCAAAGAACAAAGGAAATAAGAAATAATCCTCGCAAAATGAATTAAAAAAGAAACACCAACCCAATCCTGAGTTGCAGTTGTGCATTAGTTTAGTCTTCCTTCATTGAGGAGGGGAGTCACCTAATGGTATCAACTTCTATTATAGCAGGTGATCCGCTGTAGTCGTTAACCCTTGTTTCAACAGTAGGAGCTTCAATTTCACAGAGTTTGACGAGAGTCGTAGTGTCCTGCCCAGCTTTAGAAGCCGTCCACTTTCAGGCGAGTTGGATGGACTGTATGACTAGTAGTGGTGGGATACATAGTCTCCAGAAGTAACATTCTATGCCACAACCTGAGCTTTGTTTCAATCAGCGGAGTTTGTCAGGTGGGCTAACTGGTATACTCTACTGTTTTTCCTCATATTCATACTTTTTAACCTGTGATGGGTTAGCCCTGGACTATAAAGTTTGGAGATTACGATTCTAGTTACGAAGTTCTTTTTTTTATTGTTTTTGTGTCCTAATGTCCTATCCTCACTACCCTCCAGGTAAGAGTACTATTCTTTCATAAATATACAGTTAAAAGAAGCCACATCTTCGTACTGATGACTAGTGTTACACGGGAGATTAAGGTACTAGTTATATGCTTGTGGATGTGGATACTTAAGCCACGTTGCATGTCGCAAATCTGTAGTCAAACTCATGTAAGCCTTAAGCAACAAAGCGATCAGATCATAATATAACTCACTGGCTGATCAATTAAGTTCATCAACTCCCTGATTTATCTTATCTGGCTTTATGCACGGGGCTTTCCACTCGTGAAGTTCTTGATCCCGTTTCACTGACTATAGAAACTAGACTCTAGACACTTTGGTAAACCTGTCCAGATATGTATTTTGTTCTCTGCATTAAAGGTTATTCTTGCACGCAGAGTTTCATTTTGAATAATCAGTACAGGAATGCAGTTATAATATTTCTTTGCGTCATCTTCCAGAAGCATGATCTTCAGGCTGAGTTTGGCTATATTGAATAGCTTGCAGTGGCGATAGTAGTCAAATTGTATCTTGGACCTTGGATGAATCGCTACATGTCAAGTGAGTGGCCATTATATCAGTTACATAACAATTTCTCTATGTTCAGTTGACGGATATGAGATTTCTTGTTTGACGTTCAAAGATAGTGCATCAAGGCTTGACACTTCTCTGCGTTATTACCACCTAAATTTCATATACAAAGATATCAGCTTAGATCCGGGAGGGAAGCGGAGAAGTAGTCGGTAGTACCTGTGAGTTAGAATCGCCCGCTTCTCCTCTCCTTCCTACGTTCCCTCCTACCTTTATTCTCCTACCACTTTCGCCCCCAGTGTTTCCACTATGGTGGCCCATAGGTTGATTAATTTACTCACCTTGTTTGCAGAGCATGGTAAATAGATATCGGGATGGGAAGTCAGACTCAAGGATCGGGCGATGTGGCTCCTCTTGCCTCTATGACCTTATCACCTCCCTACTCAACAGGTTGTTTGAAGCGGCAACATACTCTAAAATATGAATGCTCATGGGAATCGCACAAACGATAATGCCACTTTTGCAACTTCTGACAAGCCAGCTAGTGTTTTATCAGACCACATGGTCCCCGTGTGCAAGTGGCCTCATGTTGGAAATCAAAGGCAGCAGCTCCTTGCTGGATCCTACAATTAACGAAAATAATAAGCCATAGCTGACTGAGCTGTTACACCTAGAAATCCGTTCTATCATGTGGTGCCCGTAGGCCTGGCCGGAGCCGCTGGTACTGTCGGAGGGACTAGCAGAGGCAGATTTTGTGGTGTGGCTGGCAAGGGAGTTACCTCTACTACTGTATACTGTCTTTCAGCCTTTACGAATATAGATAGTATGGCAGAGACCACGGGAAGGGCATACCTGCGGTGGTTGTCAAAGGTTAATAGGGACGCTTCTCCTTCAAACCCAGGACAACTTTGACCATCTTATTCCTTGGCGTAAGGGTGTAACCCAGGCACCTAGTAGAGAGATTGATCCTTAGGTTGCGACCTCATCAAAATACCCAAAGCAGAATTCTCTTAAGGTAAAGATAAAGATATTTGAATATATTCCTAAAACTTAATATAGTTAAGTCGGAGCTTCACTCCAATCAAGTTCGTATCGTGAGAATAACTGGCATTCTTAGTAGAGTGCCGATCGCCTTTATTTTAGTTGAAATACAAAAGCCATTGTCACTTATCCTTACTCAGAACATTCTTTAGCACTGTTCTACACTTAGGGCAATCAATGCCTGCCTCTATTATAATTATCTGCCAGAGCCTCCAGAACGTACAGATAAGGAGAGTCTTCTTAATCTGATTGGCTTTATGCAATGCATATCAATTATGTCAGTAGGAGAGAAAAACCTTTCTGATCGCTGTCTTTCAGTGGCCTACTGTCCTGACTGCCTGTGACTCATTATCTATCTTCAGACTCAGTTACCCTACATCAATTTCCATTTATACAAACATGGTAGTCAACTTAGTCTGCTTGGCCTATCGGCTACTTTTCTTGTAACGAGTTTGTTCCCACCTCAAGTGGCCCTACTGTGTTGCCTAAATTGTCGCTATCATTAACTAATGATTCATTAGCCACCTCAGTTGTGATAAGAGGGAATGCCCTCAGAGTCCTGTAGCATTTGTGAGTTATAGTATAGTCCTAGGATATTTGTTGCTTTTAACATTAGGGTTTTATCCCTACGAACTACCATTCATTCCTGACCTCCCCTTTGCTCTTTAAGGAACTCTCATCCATAATATAGGGATCTCAGGTACATAGGGTACCTCAGGGACGCCATCTTGTGTTAATACTAGGAACTTACCCTAGAACGGCCTTCGCCTACTCTCTTTTATACCCTGCGAATACGATTTCTCCGCTACCCTGTTGCGACCTAAATGATGTTATAGGCCTACCTCCATCATCCCAGTTTTATTATAAATTTATCTAAGGTCACACTTCGCCACCTATCACGGTGGTAGTTTAGGAACTCACTCCAAATATCAAACTAGTGTATTTTATAATTTTTCGTATTAGGTGTAACGTTTAAGTTAGGGTAACCTGGATCTACAATTCTATACTAGATCTATAGGGTAGGGTAACTCGCGCCCAGCATGGCCCAATTCGGATCCGAAGTCCGGGTAACAAATGTTTGCATGATTGAAATAGCTCATGTACCCAAACTATTATTTACACAGATTTTGCCGTAATGATAAATTTGGTTATATGAACATACAAGGCCTGATAGTCTTTGATATCACTTAATATTATTGTCTTGGTTTTATACAGTTACCCTGTCTAATCAGGTACCTGGTCCAACTTGGCTACCTAGTTAGCCCGATGAACACAGTTCCTCTCTCTAACAGTGATCCTTGGTTTCCCTGCCTAGACATCTAACTCTGCCTAGTAGAGTTACACTAGATGAGTATTACTCATGGTTCGCCTGTTCAATTGCAGTACCCTATCTCAGTCTGGCTCTGTTTTACCCAGTCTAACAGGGCCACAGTGCTTAAATAAGTACCAATATACCATTTCTTGCACATTGTATCACTGGTTGTTTTGCCACTAGGCAGGCCTATGATACCATTCCTCCCCGAGTCCCAACTGTGTCATTGGCTGCGCCGAGGTTCCTTATGCCATCCCAATTTATTTCTATGCTATACACTACTTCCCTCTTCCACAAGTCTGTCCGCACACTTAAATCTTACCTGTCTACCGAGACTGCTGCTTTTGGCTAGGTGACATATCTTTGCAAACTTGGTGGTCATTTGCCTATTAAGGATACAGTTGGAGAAACTTTACCAATGCCTCCATTGCCGCCCTTTCCAACATTTCAAACTGTTTGCAAGAATTCTCTTTAGAGCCATACCTCACCCACAACACCAAGTATTCTATGAACCGGTGTGGGAACTTGGCTTTAGTACCCCCTTACCAACATATGTCTACTATGGCGTCCACCAAATAGCTAAACCCAGAGTCTTCAATATCCACTATCTACTCCACATTAGCAGGCTTACTTATGTGGTATTTCCAGTATGGCTCTTGGAGTCCAACATTGAACTTAGGGTGAATTGTCTATTGGGCAGAGTGTTTCAGCTCGTATGCATGTGTTCCTATCTTCTGCTTATACACAAATGGGCCAAACCTCTTGAACCTAAGCTTTTCAATAGGTCGCTTAGTGCAAAGGTTTCTTCTATCCAACATAACACAGGCGGCCTTCTTTTCTCTACCTTGAGTGACATCTTCCAGGGTCACATACGCTGGACATGGTAGGCCTCTTAGGTTATGCCATTTCCTTTATCGCTTTAGGTTCTAGGTAAATTTCCTAAATATCCTGCCATGTTCCATACCAATCCCTTACTATAAGATCACTGTTAGGGTGTATTCCTTGATGATCAGACAAAGCCACGGACATGTTGGTCCTAGTGACAAATTAGTATTTGGCCTCAGAGCATGATACCTTTGAGGCTTGAGAAACAGAGGTATTGATGCGTGTTCCGGTAAAGGCAATAACTACGTCAAATCGTCTTGCTTGTAGGAGCAATAGCTTCTCCAGTACTGTACAAATGTCAGATTTTGCCCTCTTAGTTTGCCATCGGTCTCTTGGTGGAAGTTAGTAGAGACATTGAGTTTGACTTAGAGTAACTCTATGAGACTCATCCAAAACTTATATGTGAACCAGGAATAACGGTCAAAGATGATAGATTCCTTTAGCCCATGCAATCTACATACTTCTTTAAGGAAGATAATAGCCAGCTCCTTACTAGATACGTCAGTAGCCAGCGAGATTTAGTGAGACATCTAGTAGAATCTGTCAATGATGACCCATTTCTTAGTATATCCTTATGATACTGGAAAGGCCACAATAACGATTATGGAGATTCCATTCCATCGCTACATAGGAACTTGTACTGGCCATAGCAAGCCAAACGTCAAGTGCCTTATGGTCTTACTACGTTGTCAAGTATAAAAGGTACGGACATAATATGTGATCTGGATCTCCATCTTAGGCAAATAGAAGTTTTCCTAAACTCGTGCAATGATTTTATATGTTCCTTAATGTTCAGCCATGCGAGAATCATGTTCTGACTCCATAATCGTCCGCTTCAATGATTGATTGTTAGGAGATACCATTGGTATATGTTGGTAAGGAGAACTCTCTCGACTTCAACTTGTGCGTCAATTGTTGTTCCCTTTGCTCCAACTGATTTAAGAACTGCTAGGTATGCAGGATCATTCTCCGCCGCAGATTTGAGGGCTTCTAAGAAACCAGACTGCTAGCGGTAACCTATACAGGTAAGCAGCATTTGAGGACGCAGGAGATCGCGTTCAGGTTGAATGTGCCCTTGCCCTGGGTGATAAAAGGTTTGTGGTAGTGGGTCACACCTCTCCTGTGGGTAATTGTCGTTATGCCACAACAATGAATCTGCTTTCTCATTCAGGCGTCCCTCTCGGTACACCACCTTGAAGTTTAAAGGGGGAAGTATTTCCACCTAGCGGTGTCGCCTACAGTTACGGACTTTCTGCTGTTAAATTACTCTAAATTCTTATAGTCTGTATATACCACTTTCAGGTCTTGAACTAAGTGTAAGTGATGATCCCATTCTTTTTCAGGCGTATATAATTGCTATAATCTCTAGGTCATAAATGTGGTAGTTCACATCTGCAAGTAGGAACATCTTTCCGTGATATGCCAACTGATGGTATTTTAGGTCATCACATAGTGGGGAGAGCACTGTTTCTAATACGAAATCACAGGTGTCAGTTTCCAGCTTAGTTGGACGAGAGCCTTCGAAGTGAGTTAGAATGTGACTTGTAGTGATCAACTACTGTAGATGATCTAATGACCACTCACAGGCGGCAGACCACTCCCACTTTACTTCCTTTTCCAAAGTTCCATTTGCGGTTTAGCCACTTGGCTGAAACCATTGATGTATCGACGGTAGAGGTTTGCCAAGCCCATAAAGAATTGAACGGTGACAAACACTTTGTGGAGTCTTCCAAGCCTAGATCTCCTAGATATTACTTGTCATGATTTATATCCCGTATTCTGATATCTTATAGCCTAAGAACTCAACTTCCCTCAGATAGAAGGTAGACTTCCTAATGCTAACGCACAGCCTTGCCTTTCGCAGTCTGTCCATCAGTTGCTTTACAAGAGAGACATCTTCCTCTATTGTCTATGATGATATCAAAATATTATTCATATAGGCAATAACCATGGCATCTAGCATGTCTCAGAAGGAGATTTTGAGCATACTCTGAAAGGTAGATGATGCGTTATATAGCCCAAATAGCATTACCGTATAGTCATACAAACCATAGTGACTCTTGAAGGCAGTTTGTCATTCCTCACCGCGAGTTATCTAGCAGAGATAATAGCAATTTTACACATTCAGCTAGGGGAACAGTGTAGCTTTACGAAGTCTAACCCTAAGTACATTCATCAAACACAACAGATACGTGTTTTTTATAGATATATTGTTGAGTCCTCAATAGTTCATGCAAAACAAAAACGTACCATCAGGCCTTAGTCAAAATGATGATAGGAGCACTAGCGGATAAAGTAGACCCCCGGATCTTTGCCTGTTCCTCCATCTCACAGATGTAGTTATATTGGCTATCCAACTCTCTTTTAGAGAGAGGGTTTATGGGGCCGGATGTAGCATTAGTCCGTGGCTTTAGATATTTAATATGAATGAACTCAGAATGCTTAGGCAGGGAAGTTATTATTTCAAGACTAACAATATAAGCATAATCCTTGTATTTGAGGAGTGGACTAACATTAAGGTCTCTTCCGTCTTCTCCTATATACATTGCCATGCCCAACAAATATACCTGACTACTATCCTTACCTTCAAGTTCTTTACTTGTTATAAATGCCTTAGGTCCCTTAGTGACCTGAAACTTTGCCTTACTGTATTCTGATCACCATCTCAGAGTACCTTAAACCCAATCAATATCAGTATTGTACTCCTTTAACCACGATATCAGGGGATAGCCATCACCCTTTGTATCACCCATATCTGCTAGCTCGAACCTCATGTCATTCAAATGGTCACCAATCTTCTTTCTAACCCTCTTGGTGTAATGCTTCCCGGACCCTGGATTTTGATTACCTTTGGAATCAGAGATTGGCATTGGAAATATGCCATGTATACATGGTAGCTGGGCTTCTATACCCTAATGCTGCTCAGCTTGGCACCCGTGGCGCCACTATCTAGAAGTAATAATTCCTCGCTACAATTCCCTTGCTTCTCATAGTTCCACTCTATATGAACCATGATATATATAGATCACTCTGGGGCGGTGGGCATACTGGCCTTGACTGCTATACTTGTCTTTATTCCCTAACAGATTTTATTTGCATAAGTGTTTTGATATATCTCAAGTTATAATAAGTATAGTTTTGGGGGTTTACTATCATGCCTGCGAGATTTGAGCTACTCAACCCTCTTTTATAGACTGGCAAAATTGATTTTGATTGATAATCAAGTCGTGCCTGATTGGTGTACATAACCTACAAAATTCCTTAAAACTTGACTATCTTTATCCGTCATTCCAAATAAAGGAATAAACCAAATGAAATAAGTAATAACCCTCACAAAATCCATTACAAAAGAAAACCTAATCCCAATACTGCTTCGCAGGATAGTGTTAGCTTGGTCATCTTATATGAATGAGGGGACACACCTCATCGAATTTGCATTTCTTTTCTACCAATTTCTTCAAGGCCTAATTTCTACTAGAGGTAGTCAGGTCTCTGGGTTCTTTAATGGTGTTGATATAGGTTGCTTATTCACAACCATTGGTATCCACGACTAATATCGGGGGTGATCCGCGGAGCTCACTACCTTTTTTTCAATTGAACGATCATCAATGCGATAGGGTATGGGCACAGTGGTAGTAACAAGGACAACTTCGGAAGCTATCAGCTCTCGAGCTGCTTCGAGAGACTATATCACTTTTTAGGGAGTGGTACAATGCCTCCAGAATTGACCCTCAGTCCCATAACGCAAGCTTTGATTCCGTGGACAACATTTGTCAACCAGGGTTACAGGAATATTCCAGTTCATTTCCTCATAGTCTGGCTTATTAACCCAGGAGGGGTTAGCCGTGGGCTATGAGGTTTAGGGATTACAACTCCAAGGACCTGCCTCTATCTTGCGTTGTCAATATTTTCCACATGACCTTCATTTGCTACCCTTGTTGGTAGTCAACCTCTCTTAAATACAGTCTCGTTTAAAGATATCACATTTTCAAGCTGATGACCAGTATTGCGCAGGAGATTGAGGAAATCGATATATGCCTCGGCATGTGGAGTTTTATTCCTCTAGCTATATCGCAACTCTATAGTCATACCTATACTAGCCATAACCTTCTCACAAATCCTGCTATCACGTTACTCGCAGGACCACAGAATGAGTTCATCAACAAACCAAACAATATTTCCTGGCATCATGGCAGAGGTGCCAAATCCCGAAGAGCACGATCCTTATCTGAGCGACCACCTATACAGGACTCAAGACCTTTTCGGAAACCTACTATGGAATTTAGTACATTTTATGCATTAAAGTTTACTCTGGCACTCTTATCCACATCCTGACTAATGTATACATGAATTAAGTTATTTTATTTCTTTGCAGCTGCTTCAAGAAGTGCACAGATTATCCAGACTTGTCCATATTGGATATCATTTAGTGCCAATAGTAGCCTAAGTGTATCTCCGCCACTTGGATGAATCACTGCGGGTCAAGTGGGTCAGCATTGAACCATTTATTCCCTAATTTTGAAGGATTCTTTTGTCGGGCAAGGGTTTTTTTGTTGCACTTCAGATGATAGCCCATCAACCCTTGTCACTACCCAACATCCCAGCGCTTCTTAGAGTCATTCCTGCATCACTTCTTCAAACAAGAAATCTGCCAAGATCAGGAATGGAGAGAGAGGAGTTGTTGTGGCTGCAGGAGGAGTCGGAATCACTTACATCCCCTCCTTGGAGGATGTTTCCACCTTGTGGTGGTCCTTAACCAAGGTATCCACCCGTGTTTCCACCGGGGCGGCCCGAAGGTTGATTGTACCGTCTTCTATGGATGTCTGAACTTTCTTGACTAGATTCCAGACATGAAGACAGTCATGGTGGATCCCGGGAATGGGGTCCCCTTACGGCCATGACCTTATCCGCTCTGCACTGCACTAGCTGTTGGAAGTGGGAATAAGCTTAAGCGTCCTCATAGTCTTCTCAAACGCAACAATGACAAAGGCTCTTTTTCAACAACTGACCAGGATGATTGTGTTATATCGGCTCAACTGGGGCAGCTGTGTAGGGCCATCATAGTTGAAAAAAGTTGGCTGCTGGTTCGCGCTCAATCATACAACTAACGGAAAAAGAAGACTTGTATGCCTTGGCCGCTACCCTTTGAAACAAGGTCAATTCAGAGCAGCACATGGTCTTGTTCGGAGACGTTGGTGCTGTTCCTAGATCTAGCGTTATGGAGTTTTGTGGTTTGACGGGCAATGGAGATGCCTCCGCCACCGCATACGGTCGTTCAGCTTCACGAACTTTCAAAGTAGTTACCACTGTAATCGGCAGGGGGGAACCCACCACAGATGTCTTAGGACCTGTTAGGTTGGAACGGAAGGGTGGTCAATCTTTCCGTTGAGAAACAGTGTGATCTGTGGAAACGGTCAACCGTTCGTTGCCATCAGGGTAACTTTTCATGGCATCTAAACAAACAACTTGTTGCCCTTTGAAAGTTTTCTTATTAACATGGGAGCCTCGTTACTTGAATGAATCATAAGAGCACATTCAGGGAAAGCTTTTGCCTGGACCTTTCTTCGACCTACAAAACCTTCCAAATCGAGAATTCAAGCTCAAACCCACCACTCCAGCACCCACCCCTGTGATTCATCACCGGTACTGTACTCAGCCAAGCTTCCAGAATTTATCCTGAGACTGAGTCAGCCTTTCACACTTCATCTC
Organism: Tuber calosporum; assembly: GCA_003316355.1. Taxonomy (NCBI): domain Eukaryota; kingdom Fungi; phylum Ascomycota; class Pezizomycetes; order Pezizales; family Tuberaceae; genus Tuber; species Tuber calosporum. The sequence goes on along the minus strand of QFET01006594.1, from coordinate 14,657 downwards.
TCCACCGTTCTGGCTATGTCTTTCAACAATTTGTCACCAGTATTCCCCCAGGAAGCAGTATCAGTCTCTTTACCATCTGGAATTTGTTCTAGTGGTCAATCAAGGTAAGCTGCTTGTTCAAGAGTGATAAATTTATTATTATTGCTAACAGAAATAAATAGCTCAAACTCTGAGAATCCTATTATTATTTCTGACAACACTACGGTTCCTTCATCCTTTGGTCAAAAGATATCAAAGTAAAGAAAACCACGAATCCGTCCTATCGACTGGTCTCCAGAAATGACCACCGTTTTACTGCGAGAGCTCGATCAAGCAATCCGATGTGGCAAAAGGTCTGATAACGGTTTCAAGAAAGAACAATGGAATGAGATTGCGGAAACAGTTCGAACTGTCTCTGGATATTGAGTACTTCTGACTGGACATAAATGTCAGGGAAAGCTGGAACGCTTGAAAAGGAAATGGAAGATTTGGGCAAGATTGAAAGAAATGAGTGGGTTTGGATTTGACCCAATAACGGGTACAGTGACAGCACCGGATGATGTTTGGGATGCCGAGATCCAAAGAAAACCAGCAATTCGCGAGTTTCGAGATAAGCCAATGGGAAATATTGCAGAATTGGAAGAGATAGTGGAAGGTTTTCACGCTGCTGGACGAGGGGCGATCTATCCTAAAGCTGGATTTAGTCAACAACAACCTATCGATATCGAATCCACCATACACGAAGATGACCAGGTTGATTCTGATCATACTGAAGCTCCTGAGAACACCAATACAGTCAAGAGACGGAAGATTGATGATGTCAACCCATTGATGCCCTTAGGCCGTATTTGTCCACGCTTAGACACTCCCTCGGCCCGTCTTGTGAATGCCATCGAGAAGATGACTGCAACTCCTATCACCCTTCCAACTTCTACATCTCTTGTTGGACAGGCAGTTACAAAGCTTCGGGAAAATTACAAAGGGAAAGCCGGCTGGTTAATGGGGAATATTCTTGCTGGATATGCAATTTTTGAAAATTCTGTTAAGGCAGAGATTTTTGTGGCTCTAGATAGGGGAGAAGACGAGGAAATATGGCTTAGAGGTCAAATTGAAAGTCATTAGGCTTGACACTTGTATTATACTGGCTAGTTTCTTCTCTGTTTGTTCTGATAGTCTACATAGTCAATCCACATTTGTGTAGCCAGTCTGTCTCTTTCTTCTGCCATCTCCTTCATATCCTGTGAGCGACTACTGCCATGCATTTGCTCAATATTATCAGTCAAGTCCAACTCATTATCAATATCCAAGTCAGTATCATTCTGATTGATATCAATTTCCTTGTAAAACTCATCCTCTTCACCATTTGCACGATGGCGAATAAAGTTGTGCAGAGCACATAAAACTAGAATCAGCTTCGCTTGAACATCAATGGTGTACTCTGGGCCAGTATCGAGTATACGAAATCGGCGGCGCAGAACTCCAAAGATTCGTTCAATAACATTTCTCAGTTGAGCATGGCGGAGGTTGAATAGTTCTTCTTTGGTTTGTGGACGGAGGCGGGCACGAGCCCTTAAGATGGTACCATACTGTTCGATAGGGTGTAAGAAAACCTTTCCGAAGACCATATCCAGCATCTGCTAGGTACACAGCATTTTCTGCTCTGGGAAATCCGTTAAGCTCCGCACTTTCAAGCACACAAGCATCATTTGCTGAACCTTCCCATCCAGGACAAACATAAAAGAAGTACATGTCCAGACTACATCCAGCCAGTACATTTAAAGTGATGGCACCCTTACGATTTCGATATGTAGCCTGATATTGTCTTGGAACATGAGCTAACACATGTGTGTCATCGATTGCTCCTCGTACATTCTTAAAATATGACATCTTCCCACAGTCTTTGCGAATCCTGGCTGGGATGTTATCCGCTGGAGGGCGAACAAAGGTCTCATACAATGGCAGTAGAGCCCGTAGAATACGGTGAAAGTGTTTAACCTATTATCAGCATGTTATTTATCAAAATGTGTTATTTTTCAATATAAGAACTACCTACCGTGAGACTGTGTCTCCACTATGTTGAAACACCTCCTGCGTCTCTCTATTTTTCCTTCCATGACCGACTATTAATAAAAACATGATAAGCTGCTCCTCAATAGAGACATGGCGCGTTGCCTGAAGGAGTCCACGTTCAATAACCCAGTCACGAAGATCTAACAAAGTTGTAATAGGCATTCGGATAAGTTCAAGTACACGACGCGGATGTGCTTGCAGAATTTCATTCGTATATTGGCGACCTGAGCGTATAAACGTATGTACTGGCTGGTTTGAAAGAAATAAAAGAGCATAAATGGCAATACTGATAGTGATTTGAATCTGTCTTTGAATAATTGCATTATTCATTATCGAAATTGTGTTGTTGGTTTCCATTGGAGAGGTGTGAATATTCATCAGTATAAAAAATAATTAAGCTACAATTTGGTAACAGTTTTAATATCACATTTCTATGGAGCAACTATAGTATTATGGGTATCGTTGAATGCCAAGGTGACCATTCTGTAACGGCTGTTTTGGGATGGAAGGGTTTTGCCAAACGCCAGTTCCGTTTGCAAATTTTGTAACGGAAGAGGAACGGGAGGGAACGGTCATTTGTATGAGGGAATGGAAAGCAACCGTTCCAACCGAACAGGGCCTTAGGTTTTGCAGAACGCTTTTCCTTCTTAACCCACACCAACCTTCATGATGTTGTTACATCCCCGGAAGGTCTAGGCAATCGGCTGTCCAAAGGGGCTTCAATAGCATAAGCAAATGGAGAGGCTCGCAAGGAACCATGAGTTTCTCTTATCCCAAGACTTTCCTTGCGGCTGGCGGTCAATTTTGGTTTCACTCAACATTGGCCATTGCCTTTACAAAATTCTTTGAAAAGTTAATGTGCCCAGTTCAGAACAGGGGAAGGGGCGGATCTTCCATGATCACACAATTTTCAGAGTTATTCTGACTCCTCCTTTCAAAGCCCACCCTAGAGGCTCCAAACCCCTCTTGAGCACATGCACTGTCATGACATGCTGGCGGTAGGCATTCTGTACATTAATCACCCAGTAAGTAGCCATGTTGACCATGTTCTTTTAATAATAGATTTGCTTGTCAGTGACAAAGAATTTGAGTTGAGACTGTGCTTCCGCGAATCTTTGCCCTACTTTACACAGAATGTATTAAGCGAAACTGTGCTCTATAAAACATTTCCTAGTGATTCCTTCATTGACCAACTCATCTACCATTTCGGAGGGATTGTGCCTGATGGATGTCATGAGTGCTCTAGGATGGGGGACCATGATCATTTAACATTCCTCAGACAACTGAATGGGTGCCACTTCAATGAACTTAGTAACCGATTCCCAGCCCCAACCACAAAGGTCTGTGATACAATCTTAGTCCAAGCGAAGCCAGCAAGAGGTATGGGTACTTCGTTATAAAAATTTAGGAGACATTTCGCTCGTAATACTTTCCACTCTGCGCTACTTGATTCAGGTAAGCGTACTGACGCTCAAGATATCAAGGAAGGAGTCTCAAGGAGCAACAAATCTGAGAAGAGAGTTAAGCGAATGAGCTTAAAATATAGTCTAATAGGGGCACCCATTCTATTGATAGATCCAGCTGTTGCAACCGCATGTCAAGAGTTAAAGCCGAATTCACAAAAGGAAAAAATAAAGATGTTAGAATCTATTGATGAAACGGAATATCGTTAAACAGTAGCTTCTTTCAAATCAAGGACGTCCCTAGAACGTAGTTGGTTTTTATTCATAGTTGTTTGCCGATTGGGTTTATTTCTGTAGAATTATAAAGGCCATCAACACCCATCCATACTCTGAATATTCTAGATCACCCGTCTCCACCTAGGGCTATTAACGCCTTGCCCCTTTAGAATTACCTACTGGAGCCTCCAGATTACTCAGATATGGAGTGTCTCATTAATCTGATTGGCTTTCTGCAATGCATCTCAATCTTGTCTGCAGGAGAGAAAAGCCTTTCTGATTATTGTCTTGTCAGTAGCCTACTGTCAACACTACATGTAGCTCATTATCTATGTTAAGACTCTGTTGCCATTCAGCATTTCCATCAATACAAACATTGTAATAACCAGGCCTTCTGGGGCTACCGGCAGCTTTTCTAATGACTGCTCATTACCCTGGCGAGTGGCACTACCGTGTTGGCTAAATAGGTGCAACCCACTAACAATCGTTCATTAACATCCTCAGCTATGATAATACGGAATTCCCTCTGGGTCCTGTAATGTCTCTCAGTTGTTATATGGTCTTGGGGTGTTAGTAGCTTTTAATAGGAGAGTTTATCCAAATATACTTGCTTTCGTTCCCGATCCCCATATAGCTCTCAAAGGGGCTTCCGCAATTCCCATAAGGATATCTGGTATGTAGAGAACCCCTGGAGCGCTATCTGGTGTCAATACTAGCAACTTGCCCCGCGTCGGCCGTCCCCAACCCACACATATACCCCGGGTGCACGATTTATTCACAAAACTGTAGCGACCTATATGGTGTTATGGGACCACCTTCAGTGCCCCAGTTTTGTTACCATTTTACCAACTGTCACACTTCGCCTCCTATCATGATGGTAGTTAACAAACTCGCTCCAAATCACCCATCGTGGGCTTTTTATCATTTTTGGCATTTTATATAACATTGAAGGTAGAGTAACTAGGTATCTACAATTCTATCCGTGATCCCCAAGGTAGGGTAACTTGCCCCTAGCCTGGCCCAAATCGCCTTCGAGTTCTGTGTAATGCACCTTTACATCAAGCAACTACCACATGTATTAAAATCTGTTATTTACACTTGATTTTGGGACCAGGATATACTCGCTTACACAAACGTATGAGGCCTGATGGCTTACATCTCGCTTACCAATATTTTCCAGGAATTTTACAGTTATCCTATATAACTCGTTACCCAGTCACTCTTGACTACTCAGTTACTGTGTCTAACAGAGTTACCCAGCCTAACTGAGATTCTAGGTTACCCTGACTAGCAGGGTTACCATACCTGATAAGTACTCCAGGTTACCCAACCTAATTGTGGCTCAGGGTTACCCTGTCTAACCGAGTTACCTTTACTAACATGGTACCAAGGTATCATACCTTACATAATGTACCAAAGCTTGTTTTACCGCTAGGTAGCACTATGATATCTTTCCTCTCCCAATTCCCGTAAAGGTCTTTAGCTAGGCTGATGTATGGTATGCCATACAAACTGATTTTTGGTAGCCTTAGACATGGTCCAATTTTGCTTCTATTCTACTATTTTTCTCCAGGGCGAATTGTGAGCGGAATGAGGCACATTTCTAGTTTCTTGAATAGTATCGTGATGGCTTACTTAATGACTACCATCGTTATCCACCTCCAATATCTGTGGTGATCCGCGAAGTTCAGTAACCCATTTCACAACCGGAGGAGCTTCAAAACTATAATTTTATATAAAGTATAAATTTGTTGCCAGGCTTCGGAAGCCATCCGCTTGTGTAGACGTTTGATCGACTGTACCACTGGTTGGGGTGCTGTACACTGCCTCTAAAAGTAACCCTCTGTGCCACAATGCGGGCATTGTGTCAATCGGCGGTAATTGTCAGTCAGTATTACTGGTATATTCGGTTTTTTTCTCCCATCTTGGACTTCCTAATCCTGGAGGGGTTATCCATGGGATGTCAGGTTTTGTGAATATGATTCCCAGAACCACGCTCCTTCATACCTTGTCCCTTGTTTCCTGATAACCTGTCGTCGCTACGATTGTTGGAAGTGTTTTGTTCCTTAATAAAGGTGTGGTATAAAAGATTACCCATCTTCAAGCTGATGACCAGTGTTGGGCAGGAGTTTGTGGTAATCGATATATGCCTGTGGGTATAGAGTCATAGGCCCTTAGGCATGTCAGAAGTCTGTGATCATACCTATTCCAGCCTTATCCTTTATCGCGATCCCTTTATATTGGAATTCAATGGCTAACTGAAGTTATTTATCTAAAAACTGGTCAATCATTGCTGGCTTCATGGCCAAATCATTACACTCACGAAAAGTGCAAACCCGATCTGAGTCACCACTGACACTGGACTCAACATTAGCTTGGAAACCTACCCAGGTACGTAGTTCATTCTAGGGATCAAATGTTATTACGGAATAATGAGGTTTATCATGACTAAGGTGTATAGGAATGCTGTTATACCATCGATTTGCGGACCTAGAAAAAGCGCAATTATTGGAATAACTTTGTTCATATCAGATGACTTGTATTGCCGAAAATAGTCACACTTAATTTTGGTATTTTAGATCAATGGCTACGTATCTAGTGGGTCTCCATTTAACACTTTAATTCCCAATTTCTCTAGCTTCTAATATCAGTAGTGAAATTTTTAATTGGACCACGAAATATAGTGTGTCTAAGCTTGACACCGATCATCATACCGTTGCTTCTGATAGTTATTCCAGAATGACTTTCTTTTAGTAAGAAATAGGCTTAGATGAGGAAGGGAGGAAGAGTAATCAATGCTACTGCTCGAGGAGTGGGAATCACCAGGAACTTGTCCTTCCGTGTGTTCACGCTTCCGGTTGTAAGGTTTCTACTGTCACGGCCAGTATTTTCTCATCATATGGCTAAAGGTTATTAGAATCCACTATGCTGTTCTTACAAATCGCATAACCGAAAAAGGATCTTTTTCAACCTCAGACGAGTAGGGAGTTATTTTAACCACTCTCTCTGCCTCCGTGTTCAAGGTGCTTCTTGGTGGCAAATATAGTCAGCTGGCTCTCCCTCGTTCATTCATGCAATGGAACAATAAGCCTTAGCCGACTGCACTGGTATACCATAACACACGGTTCATCCATCGCTGCCCTTGGACCTGGACGGGTTCCATGGTGCTCTCAGTAGGACTAGCAGTACCGTAGTTTATAGTCTGACTAGCAAGGGAGTTGTTTATGCCACCCCATAGGGTCCTACACCTTCGGAGAGCATCAATGGAGTTGACTGGACCAATGAAAGAGTAGCGCACATGGTCGATGATTTATGTTTTCCAGGACAATTCTCCTTTTAAATCTCAGTCAACATTGACAATCTTCTTATTGGGCCAGAATGGCAGTGTGATCAGCTAGCCAAACAGGTTTCAACAGCTAAAGCAAAGGGAGATGCCAGACATGAACCAGGAGTTTCTCCAAGACCTAAGGCTTCCCTTGCGGCTTGCGTTAAATGAAGATACCAGTCGAGATCTGCCATTACCTTCGCAAAATGTCATGCAAAGCTAAAGAGTGCAGTTGGAAGCAGGGGAAGGGGCAGATATTGCTCTATGATCAAATAATTTTTGAGTCTAGACTAACTCCTACTTTAGCAGCCTACTCGAGAGCCTCTAAGCGGCTCTACAGCGCATCCACTATCATGACTTACTGGCGGTACGCATTCTGTACCTTTTTCACGATATCTGTAGCCATGTTGACCATGTTCTCTTGAAAATGTACTTGCTTGTCATTGACTAAGCATATGAGTAGGAACTGTGCTTCGCGAATATTCGACCACCATCAAGCATAATGTATTGCTAGAAATCTTTTGGTTAAAACTTTCAAATGTTTCCCCTTTAGGGACCCATTCAAGTACCACTGCCGAGGTATTGTGTGTGATGCATCACATTAGTGCCTTAGGATAGGGGTCCATCATCATCTGACATTCCTCAGGCACCTCAATGGGTGCCACTTCAATTATCTTGGTAACTGATATCAACGGCAAGCATCAAAGGTCTGCGATAACATCATAGTCCAACAGAGGCCAGGAAGAGGTTGCGGCATTTTGTTGTGAACTCCTAAGAGATATATCTGACATAATCCTTTCCACCAAGAGCTACAGGTCTCAGACAAGGATACTAGTACTCTTAGATTTTATCAAAGGGATCGCGAGGACCAACTATCCATGGTAGAGAGTAAAGCGCAGAGCTTAACGATATACCGTAACAGGGGTATACGATAGAATGATAGATCCTATGGTTGCAACTATACTAAAAGTCTCCAAGCAAAATACTTCGAGTTTAAGATATTGATGTTAGAATCAAATGATAAAACTTATATATCGTTAAGCAGTAGCTTCATTCAATTGCAGTTCGTCTCGCAAGGATGTTTTGTTTTCCGAGTAAAGTCCCAATCGCGTTTATTTAAGTATAATCCAAAGGCTATCGACACCTATCTTTATAGAGAATATTCTACAAAATCCTTCTCAACTCATGTTATAAACGCCAGGCTACTGTAGAATTAAGTGCAAATGCTTTCCGATTGCCTAAATACGGAGAGTCAACTTAATCCATTTGGCTTAATGCAATGTATCGCATTTATGTCTGCAGGAGAGAAAAACCATTCTGATTGTTGTCTTGTAAGTAGCCTACAGTCAAGACTGTATAGGACTCATGATATATGTTAAGACTAAGTTGACCTGCTGCATTTCCTTCTGTTCAAACATGTTAGTCAACCTGGTCTAGATGGCCTATCGGCAGCTTTTCTTGTGACTACTCAGTACCCCAGGAGTGTGGCACGCCGGTTATATCTAAATGGGCACAACCAATAGCTAATTCTTCCTTAATTATGTCAGCCGTGAACTGACATAAGGCCCTGAGAGTATATGTAACGTATTTCAGTTGTGCTATGATCCACGGGAGTTAGTTGCTTTTAACACTATAGTTTATCTGAATAAACTTGTTTTCATCCCCAACTCCCAGATTGCCCCCTAAGCAACTCCTGCTGATACCTTAGCGATATCAGGTACCTAGAGTACCCCAGGAGCAACATCTGGTTTCAATACTAGCAACAAACCTAGGGTAGGCAGTCGCCTACTCCATTATATACCTAGCAGAAACGATTTCTCCGCTGAACTATGACGAACTATAAGGTGTTATAGGATCACATCCAATAGCCCACTTTGTTTGCATTTTAACAACTCCCTCACTTCGCCATCTATCACTGTAATAGTTTACTTACTTACTTCTAATCAATCACAGGTGGCTTTTATAATTTTTCCATGTTTCGTGTAATGTTGAAGGTAGGGAAATTAAGGATCTACAATTCTATACCTGTTTCATAAGAAAGGGTAACTTGCTCACATCATGGCTCAAATCGTATCCGAACTCTGCCTTAAAGCACATTTGCCTCACAGAAATAACACGTATAATCTCTCCTTTGTTTACACACGATTTTGTGACTAAGATACACGTGTTTACACAAACATGCAAACTCTCCTGGCTTATGTATCCTTTACAAATGTTTTCCATAGATTTTACAGTAACCCTGTCTGATTAGTTACCCTATCTAACTAGGATACTTAGTTACCCCTTTAACTGAGTTACCCGGCCTAACTGTGATCCTACGTTACCCTGACTAGCGGGGTTACCCTATCTGAGTAGTACTCCAACTTACCAGGTTCGCCTGGTTTAACCTGCCTAAGTGTGGCTCTGTATTACCCTGTCCTCCAGTGTTACATTACCTAACTGAATACCAAGGTACCATCTCTTGGATAATGTGCCACAGGTTGTTTTGCCGCTAGGCAGGCCTATGATACTCTTCCACTCCGAGTTCCCAGAAGGGTCTTGGGTGGGCTGAGGTTTGGTATGACATAAGAACTGATTTCTAGAAACATTACATGCACATAGACCCCGACTCCTTCACAACCTTTCAGATGGAGATTCATGCCTCATCCACCACGAATGTGTGGCACTCTCAGGCATAAATGAGGTGGTGATCTGTGTCGACTGCCTTGCATCTCGTTTTGATGGACTCAAATAAATACCAACTACAACCAAACGCCCACGGCGAACACTATTGCCCTTGCAGCCATGGAAGCTAAAGTCTCCGACCTCTCCTGGCGGGTGCCTGCAGGCCGTACTGCCAGGTCCCACCCACCTTCCCCACAAGTCCCTCCATGCACAAATACCTTTTTGACCAAGGCCATACCTATTACCACGGTTGGCCATGCTTCGTATATTAGGTGAGGATTCGATACCGACATCACCCAATAGAACTCGCAGACCTAGAGATGATACGTCAATCTAATATATAGCAGTCCACTACCACCGCTTATAGGGCGCTTAAGGAATACATTATGGCCAATTCGTTCCAATTACAGACATCCTTCCTGACATATCCGACTCCGCTATGTGCAAACCAAGGTCCCCCCTCTCTTCCTCCAAAAATCCAATATCTCTGTTAATCCTGTTCCCCCATTCCACCTCCCAAATATAGGAATAATGGAAAGATGTATGTCACTGCTACTCAATTCGCCAGGCCCACTTCTCCTCTCCATTCCTCTAACTTACCTGCCCCCTTGCCCTACGCCAAATGACACTTCTTTGCCCCTCATAGTTCTCCCGCAGCTCTCTCAGGGGTGGACTGTGTGGACCCGACCGACCCAGGTATCAGGACCTCTGCACTACGCCTGGCCAACTGCCCGCTCCCCCTGTCCCTTTTGACCTGCGTGAACTCTAATGTATCACTCTCTCTTCTAGTATTGGACTCTCACAACCCATCAACCAACTTCTGCCCCATATATAAGGCAATGACCAAGAGAGTTAACCACGTCTTCTCTCATGGCAACAACCCATAGAGAATTTTCACCCTGCCCCCTACGAGGTTCAATTGGCAATTCAAAGCCTCCTCATACCCTACCTCACTGAGAATGCCAATGACCGCTTTTGGTCCATTTCAAATTCAGAGCGCAATTCTAGATACATATCGAACTACTCAGCCCACTTCATATAAACTGACGAAGAGGTCCGCACAACCATAAACCCAAACTCTGTTAATGTCACTATCGCCCATAAAGATGTCCCCCGCTTAGGCAACACAATCCCCTAGTTGTATTGTACCCGACGTATGGAAAAAGCCTACTATTCCAATAGATTTATTCAATGCATAAAGTACTTGCAGTTTGAACATTCCCGCCCCAATTTGCAAAGCCTCTAATCATTTCTCCCTTTTCTTTGTATTAGCACACACTTGTATTACCCAGTGCTGTTACAACCTTAGTTACCCAAAAGGTTGCAACTAAAAATCTATTCTTAGATATTGTGCCACCTCACCCCTCCTGTATTCCAACTATACTGGCTCTCATACTGCTACCCACCGCTCCTGTCCTCAAACTGTAACGGGGGCACCCTATATGAAGATGGATCCTAAGGTTGCGACCGCACCAAAAGACTCTACGCAAAGTTCATAGAAGGTAAAGATAAAATAATTGAATCAAATGATAAAATTTAATATCGCTAAGTCAGAGCTTCACTCAATTCAAGTCTTCTCGAGATGATAGTTGGTTATCATAGTAGAGTGCCGTTCGCGTTTACTTAAGTAGATTTATATAAAGCCAATGACACCCATCCCTATCCCGACCGTAAGAGAGCTCCCTTCTCCACTCAGGGATCATATGACACATGGCCCTTCCGGAATTAACTTCAGGGCCTGTGGATCGCTCGGATAAGTTGAGGCCGCTCAACATAAAGGTTTTTTTGCAATACATTTTGATTATGCCTGCAGGAGAGAAAAACCTTTCCGATCGCCATCTTGTCAATGGCCAACTGACAATCCGACTTTGAACCCAAACCTAGGTATGAGACTCAGTAGCCCTATGGCTTTTCCGTCTATGCAATCACTGCAGTCAACTGTGTCTACTGGGCCTATCGGCAGCTTTACTTGTGACTGCGTAGCTCCCACTGTAAGTGTCTTTACTGAGTTGGCTAAATAGGCACTACCTATAGCCAACTGTTCAGGGATCACCTTAGCCGTGATAAGACTGTATGCCTCTTAGAGTCCTGTAACGTCCCACAGTAATGGTATAACGCCTGGGCTATCATTTTATAATTAATAGAGTTTTATCCGGACAAACTTCCGTTTATCCCTGACTCTACGATAGCTATTCCGTGGGACACCCATACCTCCCATAGGGATTATAGGCACCTAGAGTACCCGCGGAAGGCCATCTGATGTCAATACTAACCACTTACCCGGGTCTGCCGTGGCCCACCCCTATATATATCCTACGGACAGCATCTAGTCAGAAAGACGGCGGTGACGAATACGGGGTTACGCTACCACATTTGATTTCTCAGTTTTGTTAGGCTTTTACCAACTGTTACACTTTCCCACCCGTCGCAAAGGGCGAATGTGGGAGCCGCAAGGCGGTGTTGGATGTGCCAAAATTGCTCCAAACACCCTGGGGTACGTGTAGTATAATTTCGTGTTTCGCGTAACCTTAGGGGAGGTTAACTTGAGGTTCACGATTTCACCCGCAATCACCAAGGGAGGGTAACTGAGCCCAATCATGGTGCAAATGGCTACGCAAGTCTGTGTAACCCCCTTTTGCGTCACCAGAAGGTTCCGTGTAACTGACTTATTTGTTACACGCGATTCAACGAGCTAGAAACACCTGGTTATACGAATGTAGTACGCCCGGTGGCGTCTACACTGCTTACAATGTTTTCCTAGGGCTTCCTAGTTCCCCTGCCTAAGTGGTTACCCTGCCTAACTGAGGAGATGTGTTACCCTATTTATAGGTATACCCTGCCTAACCATGCTTCCAGGTTACCCTACTCAAGAGGGTCAGCCTGCCTGACTGTAGCTCCGGGTTACCCTGTCTAGCGGGGTTACCCTACCTAAGTGTGCACCAAGGTTACCCGGCCTTGCTGGGTTACCCTATCTAACTAGGTACCTAAGTACCCTTTCTTCATGAAAGGTACTTATGGTTGCTATGTCACTTTGTAGATGTCTGGTACCATTCCTGTCCACGTCCTAGTAGGACCACTGGCTAGCATGAGGTTCGGTAAGCTATACCAACTGATCTAGGGGTCGTTACACTACTCCCATCTTCCATAAGTCTGTCCTCAAACTTAGTTTTCTTGTATGGGCTGATTTTTTCCCACTTATCCCCCTTTCAGGTACTTTTCATACACGGTGATCCCTTGGCTTAGGAGGATAGCGGTCTTGAAAACGCAGCAATCCCTCGCCTGCGCTTCCTTCCAACATCTCGAACGGCTCCCATGAATTTTCTTCACTGCCATACCCTTCCCACGACACCAAGTATTGTACATACCGGTGTGGTAATTTGCCTTTCATACTTCCATACCAGCGGCTATCTACTATGGCTCATACTATATAGCAGGGCTCCGAATGAACGATGTCAGGTTCTGGTATGGCTTTAGCAGGTCTCCCTACCAGATCCTCATGGTAAGGTTCCAGAAGTCCCACACTGAAGGCCGGATGGATTGTCTACCTTGCAGGCAGCTGTAGCTCATAAGCACGTGTCCCTATTCTCCTCTTAACTAGAAAAGGTCCAAATCTCTTATAGTCTAGTTTCTCCCTATATCGCTTAGTGCGAATCTTACATTGGTCCAACATAACACGGTCTGCCTTCCTAGCTCTGCCTTGGACTACATCCTCCAAGGTGACATACGCAGGTGATGGAAGACGCTTCTGGTCCGGCCATTTCCGCTGTCGTTCCTGGGCCCTTTGTAGTGTCTCTCGAATGTCTTGCCATGTACCCTCCCAATCCTTGACGACAAGTTCTCTGTTTGGGTGTATACTTTGATGTTCAGATACGGCCCAGGACCAATTGGTCCGTGGCACATCGCTGTAGTTCGCCTAGAAGGGTGACACCTTTTACGACTCAGATACTGACGTATTGTATGCATGCTCCGCTAAGGGTAGCAGTGTAGCCCAATTGTCTTGCTGGTAGGAACAGTAACTTCTTAGATACTGTTCCAAGGTCTGATTAACCCTCTCAATTTGCCCATCTGTTTCCCGATCGAAGGCCGTAGATACATTGAGTTTGACTTGTAGTAGATCCATGAGACTATTCCTAAATTTGGATGTGAAACGGGTATCGCGATCAGAAATGATCGATTCTGGGAGCCCATGTGTAACGACCCCTAGATCAGTTGGTATAGCTTACCGAACCTCAGCCCAGCCAGTGGTCCTACTAGGACGTGGACAGGCACGGTACCAGACACCTGCAAAGTGACATAGCAAGCATGAGTACCTTTCATGAAGAAAGGGTACTTAGGTACCTAGTTAGATAGGGTAACCCAGCAAGGCCGGGTAACCTTGGTGCACACTTAGGTAGGGTAACCCCGCTAGACAGGGTAACCCAGAGCTACAGTCAGGCAGGGTAACCCTCTTGGTAGGGTAACCCGGAAGCATGGTTAGGCAGGGTAACCTTTAAGATAGGGTGACCCATCTCCTCAGTTCGCCGGGTAACCACTTAGGCAGGGTAACTGGGAGGCCCTAGGAAAACATGGCAAGCAGTGTAGACGCCGCCGGGTGTGCTACATTCGTGTAACCAGGTGTTTCTAGCTCGCGGAATCGCGTGTAACACATAGGTCAGTTACGCGGAACCTTCCGGTGACGCAAAGGGGCATTACACAGACTTCCGCAGCGATTTGCACCGTGAGAGGGCCCAGTTACCCTACCTTGGGGGTCGCCGGTGAAATCGTGGATCTCAAGTTACCCTCCCATAACGTTACGCGAAACGCGAAATCCTACTACAGGTACCCCAGGGTGGTTGGAGTGATTTTGGCGCATCCAACACCCCCTTGCGGCTCCCACGTTCACCCCTTGCGATGGGTGGGAAAGGGTGACAGTTGGTAAAAGCCTAACAAAACTGAGAAAT